>BQNB010028128.1:6354-51949 GCA_026074375.1 Tanacetum coccineum | reverse complement strand
GGCTTTGCTTAATTTATCGTTGTTGTTTAATTATGTTTATCGCCTTATACTTGTTTATGTGCTTGTACATGCGACCTACCATTCAACTGGGTCTAGGGAGACCTAACCCGTAACCTAGATGCCGGGATAGCTCTCCATGTTGTGTTTTGTATGCCCGGACCAATAGGATCACAAATGACACCTTGTCTTTGCCCTTTGATTATGAGCTTAGTTGGACCAGCAGGTGACCCGATAATTGTTCAATCAGTATTGTTCTTAATTAATTGGTAATTGATTTTGGTGGTGGACTACGGGTTTATTAAGCAACATCAGGTAATAAGTGGGTAAAGTCCCGATGGGCTAGGGTCTTAACAGGATCACCACTGCTTTAATTCCATATGGTAGATTATAATTAGACTAAAGGATGCTTTATGCGGATGCGTTAATCGTGAGAGGATTGTTCGTGTCTAGGTCTTAGGAAGAAGTACCACCTAAGTCTTAAGAATGATATGCCGCCTCGAGATAAGCAAGCCACTGCACTAATTTATCAAACATGCATTTAAGTGGATTTAATATGGTTAATACAGTTTTCTATTATTTGGCTCGTACCGCTCTCTTGTCTTGTGTTATATGCTTTAGTTTATATTGTGCTTAGAATTGTTGTTTGTCACCATAAACCTGTGCCAATCTCTTAGGCTGAACCCCCCCATCTTATTAGACAACGTATATAGCATAGGTTTAACCAGTAATTAGACTAATCTAGAATAAATGAAATACTAATAGGATAATTGGTTAACTCTCACTCTTAGTGTTCGACACCCTACTTACCATGAAGCTACATCTTGACCAGGTACTCTGCCCGTTAAAGTGTTGTCTTTAGGTTAGTCGGCTAAATATAAATGTAAAACCCTGATAACTATAATTAACACCTATACAATGACACATCAATCATGTGTATTATATTGTAAACTTTGTACATTCTTTAGTTGTGTAGTAATCAATGTTATGTGTCACTTTATGAATTTTTCATGAGTTTCTCGTTAAACTCTAAATCATTTATAAAATCATCATAACTAACACTAATAGAATCCCTTATTAATTGAGGGGGAGAATATATCGGTTCCAATATCGGCTTGTATTTAATCAGACCACATTCTCTCCTAAATTTTTCTAACATATTTAAATCAATTGAAATCCTAAATCTCAAAGGGTTTGAGATTTTTGATCAAGGGAGAGAATGTGATTTAAATATTAAATCTGATAAAAATGTGATCTATTAAGACTCAAGCAGGTACTCCTCCTTCCACGTGTCAAACAATTTCGATTACCGACGCACTTGTTGAGGGGGAGCGTTTCTAAACAATCAAAACAATCAAGGTACATTGGCTTTGATATTTATATCACAAGTACCTTGGTTGATTTTTCAACTGGTTTTATGGCTAAGTGAATTGTATTAAAAGACCGACCCTGTACTTACTTTATCAGAGTTATAAGGATGGTAAGGTTAGGTACATGTTCCCATGATCTTACCAGAGCCGGAGGGATCTACCTAGGGACAATCCACTAGTTATTCTAAAGTCCTTAGGTATGATTACAAAAGGAGTAATGTGAGAATAAGGGAATAGTGCGGACTGAGATGGAGCTAATACTGGAACATACCTAATAAGGTACTAGTAATGAAGTCTCGGTAAGCACTGAAAGGGTTGAAGAATGAAAAAGAAATGTTAAGATAAAGGGTGAAAAGTAAGCAGCCCTCCTTAAACATTAGGCAGAAACCGGGTCACTACATATGCTGTCAGAATCACATGGTTGATTGTTAACATTGAAGACAAGTATCATGGACCCAGTGATACACTGCATAACCCTCCCTAGCCACTCAAGATCCCACAAAGGATTCTTGTTTCATTTCTCACATAGATCAATACATTTCTATCGTCTCTCTCACTCCGAGTTAGACGATATTAAAAAGGTGGCAGTCTACTATAGCCTTCGACTACTAAAAACCAAAAGTACACTATAGAGTCTAGAGCCATGAGATCATCCATAAAACTCGTTAGGACACTAATGCAAACTATGCTTGCTCATCACACACTACGATAACAAGGAAGATCTTAAAAGTCCTACGCATTATCCTTGTGGTATTGCCAGAACATCCGAGTGATACAAAAGTACTCACAATGAAGATGGAAATCCTTCTAGAGCCAATATAAAACAAGCTCTTAATAGGTGACATGTGAGATCCATTATGGATCAAACTTGTGACAAATGGAAAAGCAACGATGGTGTGATTCTTTATAAATCAAAATTGTTCCAGGCAGTAAATTGACGAATAGTTTTTGGAAAACCTTTGCGAACACCTTTGATGTGCTCATTCAATGATTTTTCGAGACACAGCACATTGACTGTGTATGGTCTTTCAAAAAACATAATGTGTTTCTTGAATGAAATTTGATTTATGTTATAAAAACTTCGATGTGTTGTTACAAAAACGCTTTTATGAGTGACACGACTCGGCTGACTTTCAAAATTAATTACTCATTTAATCGGTGGGTTTTTTCTTTAATTCAACTTGTTTACTCAACTAGTGACTTTGTCTACTTGTGATGCATCTGGTTTGAGATCGGTAGCGAGTGCGAAACCCTGTCAAGGAGATTCTTTGGAATCCTACCTGATCACAGGTAGTATTTATACTGATTAACGGGAACCATGATTCTTGCAACCTTATTCAACAAAAGTGAACAAAGACACTTTCGTTTGTTTATTACTAACATATATTTGCAGGAATCCCTGACGGTAGCAGCTGCTGGCAAGAGACATGTCAATTCACAACCCCATGCTCACACTTAATATTCCTAATCATAGATATCATGATAATTGAAAGACCTACTACACAGTCTTCTGCAATTCTGATGCAATGATATCATGATCCAGAAAAGTGTGAGCATGCCGGTGAGGTCAAACATGACATGGAGGGAAATTACTAACAACAAGGATTGATTTAAGAGATTTAATGTGGCTGATGATTTCAAAGAAAGCTCAAAGATCACACAAGTCAAAGGAACCAAGTTCAAAGATCACTACATTATATACAAAGAAATCAATGCATGAATAATCAAAGACTACGAGCTGAACAGAAGATCAAGATTGCAGAGCTTAATTTAGTATTTTCTAGGGTAACCTCCCTTAGGGGGAGATTGTTAGATATTAGAAAAAGACTCGGTCACCCTGTGTATTTTACCGTTTATTGTTGCTCGTTGTAAAGTAGTTAATGTATAACGTTCCGGTAATAGGGCCCGGGTATTTATAAACATAGTGTTAAGCCCACTAATAGGCCTTTTGGCGGGTTTTGTTGTCACTATATAAGCCTCTTCCATGCCATGGAAGAGGTGGGTTAGTCATTTACATAATACAAGTTCATTTTCTCTTACTAGAAAGTTCTCTCTCACTTTCTCTCTCTAGATTTGGCTAATTCACTTGTCATCCGATTGTGTTATGATTTCCAATATCCTACACCTTGTCTCCTACTTGAAATTTTAGAGGTTTACGCTTCATATCGGCGTAACTCTTCTGATGATCACGTGCGGCTTGAATCTTGCTTTTGATTTGAGCGGAGCTTATCCGGTAGTTTCATGAAAACGATTTATAGGCTTTCTCTAAATCTACCCCACCAAACATTGGTGAGCCGATAAATTCTTCGACCTTGGCCCATCAAACGGGTTGATCGACACATTGCGGACCGTAGTGTGCTTCAATGGTGCACCATATGTTGCTTAGTATGATAATGGTGTTTGCCTTGTGTACTTTCTACTAGTGGGTAAATGCTTATTCCCAACCATTCTAAAATCTTATTACGTAAATGCGCGTAAACATGTCTTTATGAGTTTGATTGGTTCTCTCGCGTTGTCCATGCGGTCTGCGGATGGTTTATGCCGTACTCATATCCAATCAGAATTTCACAAAACCGTCTGGAGAGGATATGTAAACCGCGATTGTAAATCTGACGTTATGGTCTTAGATGATTAGAGTACGGTGGTTTTACTATTGTCTTGAGACCACTTCTTTTCATGTATAGTCTACTCTAGTCTACTCCATACGAAATTAGGTTCCATTCATTGGCCCTTAATTGGGAATATAATAATTAAAAGTGAGATTGACTTGGTAAGTCGATTATACTATTTAACCAAATGGTATGGTTCAAACTTGAATGTACGTTTGGTAGGTTTTGTGATATTTGTCCTGAGTGTCTGTCGTTCCCGTTCCGTTGGGGGTGGGCTGTGGGGTTTTAAATTTATTTAATGTGGTGGGGGGGGGGGGGGTGTTGTATTGTGTGTGGAGTGTGTTGTGGTTGCGGTGGAGTGGGGCGTGGGTTTTGGTGGAGTGGTCTGTGAGTGGGGGTGGTGGGTGGTTGGGAGTGGGTGGTGTTGGTTGGTGCTATGTGTGAGCTATGGAGGATTGTGGTTGGTATTGTTGGTTTGGTGGGGTTTTGTTGTTGTGGTGTGGGGGTGTTGTAAGTGTGTGTTTCTGGTGGGGGTTGTATGTGGTGTTGGTAGGAATGGTTGATCTGGGGGGTTGTTGTGGTGTGGTGTGTTTGTGGGAGGGGATGTGTTTGGTTGGTTTGGTGGTTGTGTGTGTGTTTTTTGGTGATGTGTGGTGGTGGTGTTGGTAAAAAGTGAGTAGACTTGGTAAGACGATTAACAATTACCCAAATGGTATCGTAACCACTTGATGTCTTAGGTAGTTTTGTGATAAAATCCATGGTGACTTTCTCCCATTTCCTTTGGGATGTCTTAGGTTTTACCAACAAACCAGATGGTTTTTGGTATTCAGCTTTGACCCTCGACCATGTCAAGCACTTGCTAATGTAGGTGGCGATCTTTGCTTTTATGTTGGGCCACCAATACATTTTCTTCAAATGACGGTTGCTCTTGTCGGATCCAAGGTGTATCAAATACTTAGACTTATGCGACTCATGCATAATCAAGTACCTTAATACCAACCCCGCTTCTCAATACAAAGTGTCCATTGGGACGGGTCTTAAAATCCTTGTTCATGCCACAAAGATTTTCTTCCTTGACATTTCCCTCTTTCATCGCCTCAGCTTGTGCGTTCAACATTTGTATGGGGAGGTTCAAACCAATAGTCATAACTAAGGTTTAAACTCATAATGGCTTAATCCGTTCTTTTTGGCTTAAAGTGCCAGCTATAACATTTTCCTTTCCAGGGTGATAATAAATTTGTGCCTACGATGGCGTTACAACTATTAAGTCATATGGTATTATGTTGACGTTAAATGGGTGATTTAGTATATTCCTTAATAGCGAGTAAACTTGTTAGCGGATTATCCTACGGTGACTAGTGATGCGTCTTGACTTTTTAACATAGGATTTGGCGTAAGATGATGTCGACTCTATGTAGTAAGGTGGTATAAAGGCCTACTTAGTTACTATGATTACTAATTCAGTTTTTTGTGACTAATACGTTTTATGGATACGCACACAAAAAAATTTGTTTTTCGAGGATATGAGTAGAAAATTGATTTTAACAAAAGTTTTAAGGTACTACCAGCATGGCATGGTTCTCCCTGAATTCGACATAGGTGATCAGGCTATGTATACTTGAGGACTAACGATGAAACGTTCATTTTTGTCAAATTAATGTTATGCATAAAACAATATCAAAATAGTTTTATAGTGTGATAAATTAATTCACAAGATGGAAACAAGGTAGTTTATAGGATGACAGCAAAATAGTTTACGAGATAACCGTAAGATGGTTTATAAGACAATAGCTAAGTAGCTCATGGAATGATAGTAAAATACTTTATGAGATGGAAGTGACTTAGTTCGTAAAATGGTAGCAAGTTATTGTATATATGATAATAAATTAGTTTACGAAATGATAGTGAAGTAGTTTATAAGTGATAGCAAAATTTTCATAAGGTGGTGGTAAAACAGTTTCCATTGTGATAATAAACAAAGAAGATACGGTGTATCAGCGCCAGCTCATCACAACAATACGCGTAATGATCAATTCTCGATCCATCGTATCACTCTTCACCTATACGCCGTATGCACAGCTGGTCATCAGTCAAAGATACGATCGTTAATGTGATTGATGGCAATTAATCTTGATTGATTTGATCTTATCGCGAACTCCAAGGAAATTAACCCTATACGCCGTATTCACCTCTCTCTATACGGCGTATCCAGGCTGTTTTCAGACATTATAAATACGAGACTCAAAAACGAGTTTCAGTGTGCAAAAATTACATTCTCTATAACATACACTCTGAAGTCAAATTTTCCAAGATATTAGAAGCAGCCAAGGTCAAGCACCAACCATAATTCCATAGAAGACATCGTGTATATAATTTTACTTTCTTAATCATTCGGTTTTCAATTATTTGATCACGTTTGTAAAAATAACAATGATTGTGGGCTAATACCCACGGGTATTAGCCACGTTAATGAAGATTATAATGTCTGGTTTGTTTTAATCCGGCTTGCTTAATTTTTCGTTGTTGTTTAATTATGTTTATTGCCTTATACTTGTTTATGTAGGCTATGTAACTAATGCGATCTATCATTCAACTGGGGTCTAGCAGAGACTTAAACAATAATCTAGATGCCGGGTTTAGCTCTCCTGTTGTTGTGTTTTGTATATGCCCGGACCAATAGGATCACAAATGACACCTGTCTTTACCCTTTGATTATGAGCTTAGTTGGACCGGCAGGTGACCCGATATTATTTCAACCAGTATGTTCTTAATTAATTGGTACTGATTTTGGTGGTGGACTACCGGTGTATAAAACAACATCAAGCAATAAGTGGGTAAAGTCCCGATGGGCTAGGGTATTAACAGGATCACCACTTCTTTAATTCCCTATGATAGATTATAATTAGACTATTGGATGCTTATGCCGGAATGCAGAGTAATCCGTGACAGGATTGTTCTTATCTAGGGCTTTAGGATGAAGAACCACCTTAGTCTTAAGAATAATTATGCCCCCCGCCTCGAGATAAGTAAGCCATTGCCAATAAACAAACAACATACAAAATTTAATCGGGATTTAACATGGTTAATTACATGTTTTCGATTATTTGGCTTGTTACCGCTTCTTTGATCTTGTGTTTATTTACTTTAGTGTTTAATTGTGTTTAGATTTAATCTTTGTACCACCAACCTGTGCCCAATCTCTTTAGGCTGAAACCCCCATTTAACCACTAGTACATATGTATAGCATTAGAGTTTACAAGTAATTAGACTATCTGGATAGATTAAATAATGGATAGTTTATTAGGTTTACTCTGATCTTAGTGTTCGCGCAACTACCTTACAGACAATAAGCAAACATCTTGACTGGGTACACTGCCCGTTAAAGTGTTGTCTTTAGGTTTGTCGGCTAAATATAAATGTAAAACTTGATATTCACTAATTATACACCACACGACGACACATCAGTTGCCTTCTTGAATCGTCAATTCCAACGAATCAATTAGGTTTCGAAAATGATGTACCGCCCAAGTTCTAAAGTCTACAATACTACCGGCACACTTATAATTTTGGTGGATTTATGTATAATAGATGAAAACGGAATCATTAGGCTTAACCTCCCCAATCGAAATGAAGGGTAAAAGGGCGCTTAGCAAAGATTTATTCTAGTTTATTAAGAAAAACATGTCAAAATTTATAATTGGCATAAATTTTAAGATAAAACTAGAAAATCGAAGGCAAATATAGGTCAAATTGTTATTCTATCTATCCACCCACTGGTTTGTACTAATTGTCCTTATTGTAAAGATTAGGTTATGATTTAATAAGAATAAAGTTTGATATAGAACAAGAGACTCCCCTGAGCATTTGCTCTATGCTTCAAATGATAATGGCAAGAGACCATCTCTTGACCCTCGTATCCTGAGCAAACTCGTATCCCCTGGGATCACTAAAAGCATTAAATGTTTAAAATATAATATTGGGATTTAAACCTATCAACCTAGTATTGCCTAAGAGATGACTACCAGAGTTAAAGGATAATACTGCTTGAAGAAAGTTAGTATGGCCAGTAGAGTTAGAGTAAGGTACTAACTTTACAATGAATAAAGATTAGATTAAAATAGTCTAAGTCTTTATTTACTGTTAGTATAATAGTTAGTGTTGCCAGTACAAAGTGTTAGTACTACCAGTTTTATTAGTAATGTTGTAGTTACTATATTTACGTACTACTTTAAAATGATATGCATGAGAGATATTAGGAATAGATATGCATTGATCACTTAACGCATTTTGTAAGCCTATTAGGGTTTCCTTGGTGTATAAAAGGAACCCTATGGCATAGATCTAGATATCATGTTTTATGTAGTTTTCATAGCAAATATAGTTAGTATTCATAGTTTCAAGGTTATTCAGTAACTTTTATTGTGTTTAATATATTGAAAGTTTAGCAAGATCTTGTTTTACTGTTTCATTGTTCTTCTTAGTATTACAAGCTAGTTTTCCACATAGATTGTTAGTTATTCACAATCTTTAGTTTTATTATAGTTTGTTTGGATTTTATTAACACAACTAAGCCCCCCGCGCTCATCTCAGCCCCTTTTTAACAAGCTATGTTATATCGATGCAAAAGGGAAATCATCAATTTGGTATCAGCAGCTTGTTGTGAAACTTTGAATAAGATGAACACTAATAGCTATACAAATCTCATATTCAAGAGTAGTAGAATCAAAGTCAGTAATCAAACCCATCATTTCTGCACTAATAAAAACTTAATATGCTCAAAACCGGAGGACTATGAGTCTTGGAGCAGGTGAATAGAGCATATCTTACTCACATGTTGATGCTCTTTTGGGAGGTTATTATGAAATGCTGATTCACCTATGCAATTGTCAGCTAGTGCTTGGTACTAAAGGTACCATTCCTCCTAAAACTGCTATGAATATAAAAGCTAGCAAGAAAGAATATATTCTTTTAAAAGCAAAAAAATGACTGTACTGTTGGCCATTCCCGATGTGCACCTTTGAAGTTTCATGGAATCCAGGATGCAAAGACCTTATGAGAAGTAATCAAGGCCAGGTTTGGAGGAAACAAATAATCAAAGATAATGCAAAAAACCATTCTGAAGCAGCGAGGAGGGTGCTCGGCAAAAAGGAGAGGGAGAGGAAGAGAGGTTGTATTTTTTTTTGTTTTGAAATTGTGTGAAAAAAATGGGTGAAAGGATATATGTAAAAGTGTAAATAACTTAAGGTGGTGTAAAAAAAAAAGATATGTATTGTTGTTGATGTATGTTGGACCGGCCCCAAAAGAAGAAAAAAAGAAAATATGGCAAAGTTTTATAAAACTTGAATTTACTTAAAGTTTTCATAATTTAATTTAGCTCCTAGCCCGACACTTTTGGTAAAAACGTAAATTAAGTCAAAAATGACGAAACTCACGGAAACATGGAAAATCATGAAAAATGAAATAAAATCTCATTCGGGATAATTTTGTGGACACGTGGCTTCCTTGATCAAAAGAAATGGATAAATGAAATCGAGACGGTGAAAATGACAATATTTACTGTCATGGCAAGTAAAAATAATATAAAACTATTATTTTATAAAACGAGCAATAAATTTGAATAAAATATTACCTTCAGAAAATACGAGTTCTCACACTTACCATGAGGGTGAAAAGATTCTTAAAGAAGACAGGAAGGAATCTGAATTTCAATGGCAAAGAAACTGTTGGCTTTGATAAGACAAAGGTTGAATGTTACAACTGCCACAGGAGAGGTCACTTTGCTAGGAATGCAGGGCACCAAGGAATCAAGGGAATTGAAATAGAGATTCTCCAAGAAGGGTTGTACTAGTGGAAACTCCTACAAATTCCTTGGTTGTTCAAGATGGGATAGGTGGTTATGATTGGAGCTTTCAGGCTAAAGAAGGCATCACAAACTTTCCTCTAATGGTCTATACATCCCAAGGCTCATCAAGTTCAGACTCTGAGGTACATACTTGCTCTAAAGATTGCTTAAAATCATATCAAACTCTTCAAAAACAGTATGATCAACAGCGTGAAGCTCTTAATAAATCTAATTTAGAAGTTATAGGTTATCAAATGGGATTAGAATCATTAGAAGCTAGGATAGTTGTTCATGAAAAGAATGAAGTTGTTTATGAAGAAGATATTACATTTTTAAAGTATGATGTCCAAGTGAAAGATATCTCTATCAAAGACCTTAAAAATCAGTTAGAAGAAGCTTTAAAAGAGAAAGATGATTTGAAACTTAAACTAGAAAAATTTGAAGAATCATCAAAGAATCTAACTAAACTGATAAATAGTTAAATAAAGTGTTAATAACAAGTCTGGTGTTGGATTTGACAGTCAAATGAATGAAAATGAATTGCATGATTGTCATCTGAATAAAAGTGAAGTGTTTGAAAGTGCATCTGATAGTAGTGTGAATGAGATTGAAGAGGATAATTGTAACACCCCCATTTTTTACATATCGCAGCGGAAGGATAAGCTGGGTATTACCTTCAGGGTACAATATCACAATCATTATAAAACGAATCAAAAAGGAGTCGTTTTATGAGAAAATAAGTTATCATCATTAATTCATCAAGTTTTTACAAAAGAGAGGTCCAACGATCTGTATTTACAACGTGTGAATGAAACGGTTTTTCATCTTCCATGTCCTCGCCACTCCGTGCCCATAGTTTTACCTGAGATAAAACATGCTAAAAAGTCAACACAAAGGTTGAGTGAATCCATAAATTTAAGTAATATAATTTGAATGCAAATGCGATATTCGGGTTACGTTGATATACACCCTGTATTGAAAACATATTTATTATTGCCATTAGCTCATGAATCCGAAGCCTTAGGGTATGGTGATACGTTATAGCCCATGCGGGTACCTTTGACAAAATACCCGCGTGATTTCTAATATGTGCAATTGGTTACACATAACATCGGTACACCAACGGGACCAACCCAAATAGAATCTATTCACAATTATTCCGCTTACAACGGAGAGTAATTAACGTCATGATATGGGGACTTAAAGGCAAAGCATTACCTTAGCAATAGTAAATTGAAATAGCATACAGAAATAATTGCATTCATGTTTATAGCATGTATCCCCCTCGCGGGTTTATAAAAAGATTGAAATGCGAGGCTATGAACTCACCTAAACAGTTATAGGGAAATTGATAGCAATGTATATGAAATGAATAGTAACGGCTTCGTCACAGGCAACCTGGGGTAATGTATGTCAAGTCTTAGTTTGATTGAATATGTAAGATTTTACATCGATGTCGTTTTGATATTAGAAAATAGTCAATAACCACCGTTCGGAGCCATCATAATTCCGAAGTCCATTCAGTAAACGTTTGAGAGCTAGGCACTTTAAATCGTAAACCCAACAACTCAGACATAACGTAATACCAAGATGAAACTTCTTAATATGAGCCTTCTCTAGTATTGTGGGGTATGAATTAATTGATCCGGACATGATTTTTGAAAGCACATCGATGATGAATGATATAAATAGTTATATACATAAGCGTTTTAAGCTTTTTTATCAATATCTGGAAAAGGTTTAAGCAACGTCAAGCGTTAATTAAAGTATGACTTGTAATGTTTTTGAAATGGGTTTTATACTTGTTCAAAATGTTACATTTAGACCTTGAGTTATAAAGTGGCAGAATATACCCTTGGTTTGCACTTTTAACGACTTTAGGTCCCCTCAAGTTTAAAAGATAATACCAAGTAAACATTTACTTTAAAAAGGTGAGATAATAGACCCCTGTAGTTTTTTTAAACTTTAGACAAAATGACCATTTAGTCCTTTTAGTTATAAGTTACTGAAAATTACATATATACCCCTTGCATGGATTAAATTAACAAAACATGCCAAATTGTCATGCAAGCTTATTTTATCATTTAAATAGACATTATAAGTAATAATAAACTAAAATATGAATATTAACACAACGCAAGTTTAAATAACGATTCTTAAGCTAGGAAGTAAAAACAGGTCATATATGGTTTAAATGAAAAACACGCAGTGTTTTTACTCAAATTCGTTCACGACTTATCAAAGCAACTTATTTTAGATGTTAGTTAGCTTATTGTATAAGATTATAACAATATTTTATAGCTAAGCTTATAGATTACGTTAAAAACATGAATTAGGGTTCGGGTGTACGGATTTGAATCAATAAGGTATAAAACACATAGGTTTTTTGAGTTCAAATCTTTTATATTAATGATTTTTAGCAGATCGATATGAACATTATAAAGGTATGAATACATAATATAAGCTTAGAGAACCTGGTCTTGAGCTTATAGCTTAGAAACGGGTCGGAATCAGGACTTTTAGCTTCGTACGCCTAGAATAACGACTCCCGGGCTTCGTTTCTTGGTTTCTTTTGCTTCCTTTATGTTACTATTGAGCCTTCTAAGATCACTAGGATCTATATTAGAGCAAAGTATTGCTTCTATGTAAGGGTAATAGAGGAGAAATGTGGTGATGAAGAAAAATAAAGTTATGGCTTCTATTTATAGTCATTTGGAAGGTTAGGAAGGTTAAGTAATCCATATGTCTGATCTTGACACATTATGGGCTAGATTTATGATGTGTAACAGCTAGAGATCAGTGTGGAGGTCAAGATGTAGCTTGAAGGTGTTGGATGAGCTTTGGAGCATGTCGCGGCTGTTTCTAGCAAAAGAGAGGCCATGTGCCTTCATTTTTAACCAAGAAATGGTCTAAGCAGGTGGGTAATCTACTTAAGGGTTTATAGAAGGAGTTAATGTAAGTATCTTGCACATGGATGGGTCTTAAATGGGTCAAAGAAGGCAAAGAAAGGGTGCGGGTCTCTTTTGAGCTCGACAAGGGTTTTCACAAGTTTTCTTGCTTGCATTTTCATGTATAATGATTAAGGATGGTTATAATATGATCTTAGGGTCTGTAATAAGGAGTGTCAATAAGATTTAGCAATTGGTTTGAGTTAAAATGGGTCAAAAATGAAGAAATGAGGTCGCGGGTTCCAAATGATGTGGTTTAGGGTTTTCTTGACTTTCTTTGCTTATAATTCGTGTACATTGGGCCAAGATTGATACATTATTGATCCTAGGTATATATTGAGGTTTATTAATGACAATTAAGTGATGGTTTAGGTTATAATGGGTTAAAATGGAAAGAAATAGTCGTGGGTTGGAATTAGGGCTCGTATAAGGCTTTTAGGGTTTTCTAGCTTTGTTTCTTGTACATTATGGTGAAATGATCATGGAAAGTGATTGAGAATGTTGTAATTTATGTTATTATAACTTATTTGGTTTAGGTTTACAATGGATAAAAATGAAGAAACGAGTCATGGTTTAGAAACTAGCTCAGTTTTAGGATTTAGGGTTTTGAATTAGGGTTTGGAAGGTAGAAATAAATATGAAAGCTTATGAATGGAATATTTAGGGTTTATATATTGTATAATGAGTGTAGTATCTTGTACACAAGTGATGGTGAAGAAATTAGAATGAAAACGGAGGTAAAACGGCTATTTTGGAGATCATGCTTAATGACTTGTACATTGAGCTTTTAGAGACTTGTACTTTGACTTGAAGAGATTTTATATTTCAAATGAGATGTTATATTTCTTGTACATATGCTTTAGTATCTTGTGCATTCACTTTAGATGTTAATCCTTCATGGAATTAGGGTTTAGAGATATCCGATAACGGTTTAAAGCCCGTTTTGATATAACGTTGCGAATGGTACATTATAGGAATAATGTACTTTGTAAAAATGATATTATGATATTGACTTGATATATTATGATGATTGCTTGACATATATGAAGATAGAATTTCCATAGATAGGTTGCCTGAGCCCGTTAACTTTAGTCATGCAAGAAATGTTGCATATTGAGATATTGGCAAAGTAAGTAATGTAATGTAATAAAGCAAAAAATTTCCCTGAAAAAGGTGAGTTCATATATAACTGATAGATTGTACATCATCTAACTTAATAGATGGATATTTACATTTATGAAAATTGTGGGTTGTTATAGTCTCCACCCCTTAAAGAAATCTCGTCCCGAGATTTAATTGGATTTCGAAGAGATGAGGATATTTGGCACGAATTTCATCTTCGCGTTCCCATGTAAACTCTGGTCCTCTTTTAGAGTTCCATCGTACTTTGATTATAGGAATACGACTTCGCTTTAGCTGCTTGATTTCACGGTCCATTATCTCCACTGGTTCTTCTACAAAGTTGAGTTTGTCGTCGAGTTGAAGTTCTTTCATTGGAATAATAAGAGATTCATCGGATAAGCACTTCTTGAGATTAGAAACGTGGAAAGTATTGTGGATACTACTAAGCTCTTCAGGAAGCTCTAGTTTGTACGCCACTGGGCCAATTCGTTCAAGGATTTTGAATGGTCCAATGTATCGGGGATTAAGCTTTCCTCGTTTTCCGAATCGAAAGATACCCTTACGGGGTGATACTTTTAACATAACACGATCGCCAACTTGAAATTCTAAAGGCTTTCGCCTTACATTGGCGTAACTTCTTTGTCGATCTCTTGCAGCTTGCAAGTGTTGACGAATTTGTACGATCTTTTTAGTGGTTTCTTGAATTATTCTGTCGGTTAAGTTGAGAATCCTAACTTTTGGCCCATAAACAGGTGATCTACACTTTTCAAACCATAAAGTGCTTCGAACGGTGCTGCCTTGATACTGACATGATAACTATTATTATAGGAAAATTCTACCAATGGTAAATGTTTATCCCATCCTTTCCCGAAATCTATAACACAAGCTCGTAGCATGTCTTCGAGTGTTTGGACGTTTTCTTTTACTTTTCCATCTGGTTTTTAGGATGATAAGCTGTACTCATGTCTAGTTTGTGTACTAAAGCATTCTTGCAATGATTGCCAAAATCAGGATGGAAAGACTGTCACGATCCGTAGATTATAGAGATTGGTACGCCAGTGTTCGAGAGACTATTTTGATTTGATGTATAACCCTTTAAGAGTTCCAACGTATCAGTCGCTCGAGGTGTAATGCAATATAGGCTGATTTAGTAAGGCGATCGACAATGACCCAGATGGTGTCATGTTTGGTTGAGGTTTTGGGTAGCTTTGTAACAAAATCCATTGTTATCCTCTCCCATTTCCACATAGGAATTTCCGGTTGTACCAATAAGCCGGATGCTTATGACATTCTGCAATAACTCTAGAACATGTCCAAACCTTGCTAACATATTCTGGCGATGATTGCCTTCATGTTAGGCCACCTATAAGTTTCTTTAAATCATTGGTACACCTTATCAGAACCCGGTGAATATAAATATTTTTATTTATGAGACTCATGCATGATTAAGTCACTCAACCGAGCCAAAAAGTGGTAACACACTTCGTGGTTTTTGATACAACGAGTTCCATCAGGACGAATTTCAAATGATTTGTCCATTCCTCGTAGGTTCTCGTTTTTGACATTTTCTTCTTTGAGGGCTTCATTTTGGGCTTCGAGAATTTGAGATGGTAATTTTGGATGAACGGTTAAGATTAATGCTCGAACTCGGAGAGGTTTGATTCGTTTCTTTCGGCTTAAGGCATCTGCTACAACATTTGCCTTTCCGGGATGATAGCAAATCTCACAATCATAATCTGCGAGTAATTCTAACCATCGGCGTTGCCTCATATTCAATTCTTTTTGACGAAGAATATGTTGAAGGCTCTTGTGATCAGTGAAAACTGTACACTTTGTACCGTATAGATAGTGTCTCCAGATTTTAAGAGCGAATATTACTGCTCCTAATTCAAGATCATGAGTGGTATAGTTTTCTTCATGAGGTTTGAGTTGTCGAGATGCATAAGCAATGACTTTTTCTCTTTGCATTAATACAGCTCCTAACCCTTGAAGAGATGCATCACAGTAAACGACAAAATTATCGTTTCCTTCTGGTAATGCTAAGATTGGTGCTTCACAGAGTTTTTGTTTAAGAAGTTGAAAAGCTAATTCTTGTTCTTCGCCCCAGATATAACTCTTGTTTTTCTGGGTTAATTTAGTCAAAGGCTTTGCAATTTTTGAAAAACCTTCGATAAATCTTCGGTAATAGCCGGCGAGTCCTAAGAATTGACGCACTTCTGTGGGTGTAGTGGGAGATGTCTAATTCTTAACAGCTTCAATCTTGGCAGGGTCAACATGAAGTCCTTGACTATCGATGAGATGACCAAGAAATTGCACGATATGAATCCAGAAATCACATTTAGAGAACTTGGCATACAATTTCTCTTTTTGGAGTAATTCCAAGATTATTCTGAGATGATTTGCATGTTCTTCTTCATCGCGAGAATAGATAAGAATATCATCAATGAACACAATTACAAATTTATCCAGATAAGGTTTACAAACACGATTCATGAGATCCATGAATACAGCAGGTGCATTTGTTAAACCAAATGGCATGACTTGAAATTCATAGTGTCCGTATCTTGTTCTGAAAGCAGTCTTAGGAATATCTTCTTCCCTTACTCTCAGTTGATGATAACCTGATCTTAAGTCGATTTTTGAATAAACGCTTGAACCTTGAAGTTGATCGAATAAGTCATCGATCCTGGGCAATGGGTAACGATTCTTTATAGTAAGTTTATTCAACTCTCGGTAATCGATACACATTCTGAAAGATCCGTCCTTCTTTTTAACAAATAAGACAGGAGCTCCCCAAGGCGATGTACTTGGTCGAATGAAACCTCGGTCGGTTAGTTCTTGAAGTTGGTTAGATAACTCCTGCATTTCTGAAGGAGCCAATCTATAAGGTGTTCGAGCTACAGGTGCTGCTCCGGGGATTAAGTCGATTTGGAATTCTACTTGGCGAACGGGAGGGATACCAGGTAGATCTTCAGGAAAAACATCTAGAAATTCTTTGACTACAGGAATGTCTTCTAGTTTCTTCTCGTCTGATTTCTTCTCCATTACTTGAATCATGAAAACTTGACAACCTCGGGATATATACCTTTCGGTTTTTATACAAGATATGAGATTTAGTCGAGTTTTACTTCGATCACCTCGAATGATTAGAGTTTCACCGTTGATAGGAATGTGAACAACTTTTTCGTCACAGAGAATTTTGGCATGATATTTGGATAACCAGTCCATACCAATGACAACGTCGAAACTACCAAGCTTAATTGGCATGAGATCGATTTCGAAAGGTTGATTTAGCAGGGTTAAAGTACAGCCTTTAATAACAGTGTTTGTGCTTACTAAGTTTCCGTCAGCCATTTCGATATCGTAAAAGGTATCTATTGTAATAGACGGAATATTTAGCTTAGAGGCAAGTGATAAGGATATAAAACTTCTATCAGCTCCGGAATCAAATAATACCCTGACTAAATGCTGATTTAGGAGAAACATACCCGTAACGACGTTTGGGTCTTGTTGGGCATTCTTATCTCTCAGCATGTAGGCTCTTCCTTGGGCATTGATGTTGGTCTTGCGGCACTGATTTGTATAATGCCCTTTTTCTCCACAGGCATGACATATAACTGTCACTGGTAGTTGATTACTTCCAGTGGCTGGCTTCTTGCTTCGGCAGTACAAGGTCCGTTGTGATGGAAATTGCATCTCTTGCACAAAGGGAGATCTCCGGCATACCTACCGTTTTCTGATGAAGTAACAGCATAGGCTCTACCAGCTTCCTGCCTTCGGTTCTGTTGTCGACGATTATTGTAACGATTGTTGGTGTTGCGGTAGTTGTTGTTGCTGCGGGAGCTGTTGTTGAAAGTTCTTTTGTCGTCAAACTTTCTTTTGTTGTCACTCGATACTTGCATTGGAGCATGCTTAGTTACTTGATCCATTAGCCTTTGGGCTATGTTGATGGCTTCCTCTAAAGTTTGAGGTTTAGAGGCAGTAACATTTCCTTCAATGCTTCGAGGTAGACCTCCGATAAAAGCTTCCAAGAGTTTATCGTTGTTTGGCACCTATGTTTGGAATAGAAACCGTTAATTTTGGTATCTTTAACATAAGGTTTAGATCATTTCCTTTTACAATCAGGATTCTAAAGTTTCTTCTTCCTTCTTCCTTGATTTCTCAGTCCGAGGACAAAATTGTTTCGTCAGAAGCCTTTTTAACTCAGTCCAGGTGATTTGATTGGCTTGCTCTATTCCCATAGGTTGGGCATATGCATTCCACCAGGACAAGGCATCGTCAGTTAAAGTACCAGTAGCAAATGTTACTTTGTTTTCTTCGGCACATCTGCTACGAGAGAATACTGATTCGGTTCGTTCAAACCAGCGAATAAGACCTACTGCTCCTTCCGTACCATTAAAGTAGAAAGGTTGACAGCTTATGAACTCTTTGTAGTTTCCCGTTTTCACTGCAGGAGTTCCAGTAGGACCGGTGTTCCTGTTGGGATTACTAGCACTTGCCATTGTCGCAGCTTGAGCTTCTAGAGCCGAGGTGACACTATCAGCTACTAACTTTCTAATGGCATCTTGAGTCATAACTGGTGCTTCCGTTGTTGATGCTCTTTTTGGAGGCATTCTATCAACAAAAGATAACACGTAATAAGAATGATATAATGCTTGTTCTTCTTTAAAATGATTAAAGAGAAATGCTTATTCTTGAAATGCTTAAAGAATAATGCTTTATTTAAGCATTTTTAACAATGGTGATATCTAAAGGTTATGGTATGATGATGAATGTATGATGGATGAATGATGAGATGTAATAAAGCAGGAAAAACAACAAGGTAGATAACGGGATTGCCTTTATATTAGAACAACTTGCCTTTTTACTGTACATAGTCAAGATTTGACAAGTGTTTTTATTTATACCACACATCCCGTGGCTAGGTTAAAGCTAAAGACTAAAATTTAAACTAGAAACTAGAAACTAGATGATCACTGAATGCGGTTCTGGAGTTCGATGATAGAGTTCATGAGTTTTTCTATATCTTCTTGGGTGAACGAGTTTTCCATATCATTTGATTGAACCCCCTTCTGACATTTCTGCGATCTGTAGGAGCTTATGAGATCTTATGGTTGGATCCTATTTGCTTTCTCCGGAGTTTAGTGATCTGAGTATGAGCTTGCTGGAGTTCTGCTGCTAAGGCGTCAAAATCACGTTGGATGATTATTGTTCCTTTACCAAGACCTTCGATGCCGTTTTCAATCTGTTCAAAACGTTCAGGAGGGATTTCTTCTAGATAACCTTGGATACCCTGAATTTGCTCTTCATGACGTTTGATAGCTGATTTCCAGGAAGTTTCACCAATCTCAAGAGCTTGAGGTTGGGATGGGGTAGATGGAGATAACTGCATTGGTGAAAGAAGTCCTTCTGGGAGAAAGAATTCTTGAGTTTTAGGGGGTATGATAATTGGAGACGGGATTGGTGACTTTTCAGTATAGAAAGCTTGTAAGGCTTTCATGTAAGGATCATCGGGAAATAATGAAAGGGTCGGTGAAGTTAGCGGGACAATTCCAAATGTATTGGAAGCACTGGAGTAAGTTTTCCCTGGAGAGGTCGGGATATAATCCGGAGAAGCCGGAGGAACATAGTTCGGGAAATTAGAAGAAAAGACATCCTCCAAATTAGCAGTAGGATGGTCAGGGGAAGACATTGTTCTGCTTAACAACCCAGCAGTAAATAACATAAGTTATTTATTTAGTAATATAATAGTTATGTAACTTTACATACCATTCCGGGAGATATAGCGGCACGGAGGACTTTCTTGGATGGAAAAAGAAAAGTAGTTATAGTTAAGGTTTTAACCTTGTTCTCTATAACGTAGGCTCTGATACCAAATCTGTAACACCCCCATTTTTACATATAGCAGCGGAAGCTAATCTGGGGTATTACTTCAAGGTACAACAGTCATAATCATAGAAAACGAATCAAAAAGAGTCGTTTATGAAAATAAGTTATCATTCATTTATTCTTCTTGAGTTTTTCCAAAGAGAGGTTTCCAGAATCTAAAATCAAAAATTTGAATGCTAACGGTTTTTTTTCCATCTTCGTCGTTCTCGTGCCACTCGTTTGCCATTAGTTATACCTGAGATAATAACATAGCTAAAGTCAACACAAAGGTTGAGTGAAATCCATAGGTTTAAGTAATATAATTTGAATGCAGATGCCGATATTTGGGTTTCGTTGATATACACCCAGTATTGAAAATATAATTTATTATTGCCTATTAGCTCATGAATCGATGCCTTAGGTTTAATAATGATAATATTGCCCTGGAATGCTTTTGCCATAATTCCTGCGTGGTTTTCTAATATGTGCGATTGTTACCGTTAACTGGGATACCTACCAATCGGGTGAGTCCGCCCAAATAGATCTATTCACATATTCGCGCATAATACGGAGAGTAATGACGGTTCATGATTATGGGGACTTAAAGGGCAATAGCTGTTACTTAGGCAATAGTAATATTGAAATAGCATGTAGAAATAATGTGAATTCATGTTTTTATAGCAATGTATCCCCCTCGCGGGTTTATAAAGATTGAAATGCGAGGCTATGTATCACATGAACAGGTATAGGGAAAATTGATAGCTAATGTATAGAATGAACCGTAACGGCTTTATAGGCAATTCATAGACAACCTGGGTTATGATATTGGCAAGTCTTAGTTTGATTGTATATATAAATTTTTGGATATCGATGTTGGCTTTGATATAAAAATTATCAACACCGTTCAGGCCATATAGATCAGAAGTCATTTAGTAAAAGTTTTGTGATCTAGGGCTCTTTAAATCGTAAACCAACAACTAGACATAACGTAGTCCCAAGATGTAAACTTTTATATGAAGGCTACCTAGTATTGGTGGTATGATATGGATATGGTGACATGATTTTTGAAAAAGCACATCGATGATGAAATGATATAAGGAATAGAACATATGTAGTTTTAGAATTTTATTAAATAATTGGAAATGTTAGCACGAGGAGCGTTAATTTAAATTTATGTCTGGTAATGTTTGAATATGATTTTACCTTTTTCAACATTGTTTCATTTGAGACCCTGGGGTTTGGAAACTGAATAGTTGACCCTGAGTTTGCATTTTTACGACTTTGGTCCCTCAACTTTTATTGATATGCAAGTTAAAACATGTACTTTAAAAAGTGACACTAATGACCCCTATAGTTATTAACTTTGATAAAATGGGACACTTTTAGTCCTTTTGTATAAGTTTCTTGAAATTTACGATATATACCCTTGTATGGATTATAATTACAAACATGTACAAATTGCATGCAAGCGCTAATTTAACATTTCAATAGTCATGTATAATTCTATTAATAAACTAAAATATGAGAGTTAACACAACGTAAGTTTAATTTAACTAGTTTGTTAAGTTAAAAGTTAAAACGGTCAAATTAGGGTTTTAAAATGGAAAAACGCTGCGGGTTTTTTAAGGTCAAATTCTCTTATGACTTATCAAAGTACATATTCTTAACATTATAATAGCTTATTAGGAGAGGGTATACAAAAGTTTACAGTTTAACCCATAGTTTAGAAAAAACCTGAAAATTAGGGTTTCGGTTTTTTTTGTAGGGTGTACGGTTTTTGGATCAAAAAAGGCATAACACTTTTAGGTTTTTGAGTTTTCAAATGCTTTATATTATGATTTTAGTAAGAACATTTGAACATTATGACGTTAATTATGAGCTTAGAATATAAGCTTAGAGAACCTAGTTTGAGCTTATAGCTTGGAAATGGGTCAGAATCAGGACTTTTCGATTCGATATGCTAGGAACTAACGATCCGGGGCTTCGTTTCTTGGTTTCTTTTGCTTCCTTTCTGTACTTGAGACTTATTAAGATCACTTAGGATCTATTAGAGCAAAGGATTTCGTCTATGAAGGGTTATAGAGGAGGGGGAGTGGCGGTATGAAGAAAAAATGAAGGAACATTTATATGGCCTCAATTTATACCCATTTGAAGTAGCAAGGAGTAAGCAAAGCTTATGATCTGGTTTTGACACATAGAGGGTCTAGTTAGGGATGTGGAGAAGCTATTATATGAGTTGTATAAGCTAAGGAGTAGCTTTGGTGAGGTGTTGCCCTCTTTCTTTGCCGCGGCTAAGCACTAGAAGGAACCAACGGAAGAGTTTTATGATTTTTAAACAATATAAATGAAAGATATTTTGAAGAGAGGTGCTTGTAAGCAGCTAGGGAGGTAAGGTTCTTGTCATTGATGTGCTTGGTTGCAAGAAAAATAGTTAAAATGGGTTATTTTGCAAGGGTTTTGGTTTCGGGTTCACTAGGGCTCATTTAGGGTTCGGGTTGAGTTTTCTAGCTTGTAATTTGTATATATTTGATTACGGATGATAGATTACAGATCCTAAGGCTTTTATTAAGGGTTATCAATGAATTTTGGTCATTTTTTTAAGTTAAAATGGGTTGAAATTGAGAAAACGGGTCAAAATAATAATTAGGGCATAATTAGGGTTTTCTGGATTCGTTAAGGTTTTCTAGGCTTTGATTTCTGTACACACATTGCTAAGTTAATGATAGATAATGATTTTTAAACTTATTTTATAAGTTTATAATGGCCCTTGGTTGGTTATTTGGGATTATAATGGTTTAACGAGTAAACAGGTTAATGAACCAATTAGGTACATTTAGGGTTTCTAGGATATGTTTTACGTACAAGTGAAGTAAAATGATGAAGTAATGATGAAATAATGATTGAATAGGATTGATATGATTATAAAATAAGTTCTTACAACTTATTTGAGTGTTGTTTTGGGTTTACAATGGATAAAAGCTAAGAAATAGATCACGGTTTAGAAACTAGCTCAGTTTTAGGGTTAGGAGTTTTGTTATTAGGGTTTTGAGTTTGTAAAAAGATGTACGAAGCTTATGTATGATTTTATGGGTTTATACATCGTAAAATGAGTATTAGCTTGCTTAATGTGGTGGTGAAGACATTAGAATAAAAAGGAGGTAAAACGGCTTATGTTAGAGTCTTGCTTAATGACTTGTACTGAGCTTTAGAGATTTGTACTTTGACTTGAAGAGATTTTATATGTTAAATGAGATATCATATTACCTGTACATATGCTTTAGTAGCTTGTGCATTCACTTTAGGGGTTAACCCTTTTCATGAGGTTAGGGTTTAGGGCATCCGATAATGGTTTAAAGCCCGTTTTGATATGATGTTGCAAATGGTACCTTTTAGAAGTGATATACCTTATAATAATGATATTATAATATTGACTTGATATGTTATGATGTTTGCTTGACATATATGAAGATAGGATTGCCATACGTAGGTTGTCCGAGTCTGTTAACTTGAGTTATGCAGGTTATATTGCATATTGAGATATTGGCAAAGTAATGTAATGTAATAAAGTGAAAAATTTCCCTGAAAAAGGTGAGTTCATATATAACTGATAGATTGTACATCATCTAACTTAATAGATGGATATTTACATTTATGAAAATTACGGGTTGTTATAAGTAGCGATATTTCTACCAAATTGATCTCATCCACCACTTTTAGAGCTTATACAATGCAAAATATGGTCGACTAAAAATCTCCATTGGGGTGTGAAAAAGCTTTTCCAAAAGGTAAAAGATCCATCTGTAGGATACCCCATATGCCCCATTCCCTCAAAAATCTCATTGTTTGGCAACATTGTAATCCCTGAAGCATCTTCTAAGTGAAGCTTAGTTCTAATAGATGCCTCGGTGATTGTATACACAATGGTATCAATAGTTGCTTATAATTCTAGAGTCCCATCAGCAAGAGTGTTGGCAGTAGCAAAGTCTGCAATTATATGGTTGATCCCTCTTAAGTTATTTCACATGCATTTAATATACTCTTAGGGGCCTTGTAATAGTTTTCATACTACCTTACTTGTGCGTTGCCTTAACAGAATATTAAATAGACGGCGGGTTCGTGTAATCCGTTCATGACCTAGGAAATACTTACACAAATCATCACAAGTGTGACAAGGCAACAGGATTAGGAGAAGCAATCTGATAAGTAATGGATGATTAAGTAAATACATTTAATTATCATAAAGTTATCACCAGTATATTAGATATTAGTTTAGTCAATAGTTAAACAAACCAACCTCTCAAACCATAGATTTACTTGCTTTCTTATAAATATAAAAGCACAAAAATAATCTTCTCTTAACCCCTAGAATTCTGTTAGACCGTGATCAAGCCTTCCCAACCTATTCCCCTAGAGAACGATAACAACCCCTGAGTCTTGCCTATACTACTACTACAACGGTTATGTACTCTGCCTAGGGAGTTGTAAAACTTCTTGTTGAAGTCCTACGACGACCGCACATCATAAGGCCAGGCTAGCAGCAAAGGGCTTCAGCCAGAGGGCGGGATTTGATTATCTTGAAACTTTTAGTCCTGTAGTTAAGATGTTTACTCTAAGATGCATGCTTAATGTTTTTTTGTGTAATAATTGGGATTTTTTCAACTTGACATTAACAATGCTTTTTTATATGGGGATCTTTCTAAGGATGTTTATATGACTCTTCCTCCTGGCTTTGATAATGAAAAGTCTAAAGTGTGTAAGTCATTCGGGGTACATGCGAGAAATCAGCAACAATTCTTCTCACGTATGCAGTATACTTCACAAACCATACTAAGCCAAGTACTACTGCTTCTTGTCATTGGGTCTTAGTGAATATTCGTTCGGGGGTACATGCGAGAAATCAACAACAATTCTTCTCACATATGCAGTATACTTCACAAACCATACTAAGTAAAGTAGTATACACTACTTCCCCCTGTAAGTTGACATGGTAACAAAAGTACACATTTTCCCCCATGATGGTTTCGAGCTCTCGAAAGCATCATTGTTGTGTACCTACATATACACGAGAAGTTCTTGTCTTAAGCACAAATATTGAAATCCAAACGAACCATTGCCCTCTTGACTTCACAAAACGCAGTAGGAGATAAAACAAGAATGAAGAAAACTTAGTATAATTAAGATCTTGTATATGAATGTCGTTGAGGAACTTTGAAAATTTTGCTTAGACTGTGAAGTACCATTGTCTTGGAATAGCACAATAATATCCTGTGAGAATTGCTGATTACATCTTAACCTTTAAACTCTCTGGATAACTTACCAACCTCGTATTCTGTCGGCTATTTCTGTGATCACTTGGTGAAGTAAACCCGATATACCAAACTTGAAAATAAAGTATAATCCCCCAAATTTGTTACTTAAGCTTGCACTGTTGTTGATTAAAGAACAATGCAAGATTAAATTTTTATGTACCCTATACTCAACCAGAAAAGTATAAGAAGTACAACACCACTTGAAATTATCCACATCGACATCTGTGTGTGACACTGAGTACTACAACGTAACTCCTTTAAGTGATAGTTAACCAGGTCTTCAACCAACCACCCCGAGTACTGGAAACTAGTAATTCAAGTTCAATCATAAGCTGTATACGTTAAAGCAAGTCATCAATCGATAGATTGGGTTTGAAGAAAGGGGGTAGAAAGTAGAAGGAAGTCTCGATGATTAAATAAGTAGACGCCTTTGTGAAACTCACTTCAATGTCAAATAAAGGATACCAAATCAACTTCATGATCACTTGTCATTATAATCCGAATTTGTAGCTGTTTTGTCATTTAAGTGAATCTTTAATGATCGTTTTAGGATTAAGTGTTGTGTTTGCTTTGGTGTTTATGTTTTGATTTGTCATGATTATTAGATTCCCAAATTTAGTCACATCCCACATGATGCGCGGATCAACCTGTGTGACAAACCGCTTTGAGAATAGACAAACCGCTGCCATTTTGGGTCAACCGCTACCAATTTTGAACAAACCACTGCTCTAAATAAAATGACAAACCGTTGTCTCTAATGAAGCAAAGTGCTATCAAGTATTGTAATCAAACCGCTGTGATACAAAATTGACCAAACCGCAATGATAAACCGCTGGCAAATGATAAACCGCTGGCCAATGGTAAACCGCTGGCAAATGGTAAACCGTTGTTAAAACTAAAAATACCAAACCACTGGTTTAAGAAATTACCAAACCGCTGTTGACTTTTCAAACCGCCAGAGTTTTGTTTAGGCAAACCATGAAAAGGACTAAACCGCTGCACTTGTATCCAACCGCTATGGTTACAAACAAACCACTGTCGTAGAGGTTTATACCAAACCGTTGTGGCAAAATTGAAACAAACCGCTGGCTAATTTAACCAAACCGCTGCCAAAGTTTAACCAAACCGCTGTCAGGTCACTATCAAAGTGAGGACGACATGACAAACCTCTGCTTGTACTATGTTTTTGTTCATTTGAGATGTCACAAAACACTGTTCATCCTAAGCACTGTAGCTACAGTGCTAGCTACACTACCGTGATGTTGGGCTCTCACTTTGGCCCAGTTTTTTGGGCCTCAACTTTGGGCCGGTCCTTTTAAAAAAAAAAAAAAACGGTTCACACAAAAATATGGAAAAAAATGTTATAAAAGTAACGATTTATCCAGATAAAAAAAATACCCGCACAAACATTTTCGATACCTAATAACTTTAAATATAAGGCCCAACACATAAACCTATATAAAAAAAACACCAAACTATTAAATATGAGGCCGAAAAAAATAGGAAAAAAATTTAAAAAATAAAAAATTAATAAATAAATTTTACCGCTCCGTATACGCGCAGACCACAAACTCATATAAGAAAAAAAACAAACTATTAAACATGATACTGAAAAAACAAACCCGGACTATTAAACATGAGACCGAAAAAAACTTTTAAACATGAGGCCCAACACATAAGCTCATATAAGAAAAAAAACAAACTATTAAACATGAGACCGAAAAAATAAACCCGCACAAAATTAAAAAAAAATAAAAAATAATAATGTCTCGCAATAACGCGCGAAAAATTAAAGCCCGCAACAACGTGCGGATAATCTTGCTTGTTACTCCGTACTATTTCAATTAAGAGTCATAGTATTAACCAAACACCCCAATAGTTTTTAAACTCAAAAAGTTCCAAACTTACAACCACGAAAAGAATATGTGTAACTGGCATTCTTAAACCTAGACAAAAGTTCCATAAGGAACAAGTTCTAATCAAAGAACAAAAGAAGCAATCCTAGCCACTCATCTTATGTTCATCCAATGGCTAAAATTCAATCATTAAATGAGGAGAGAGAAAAAATCATTTTTCACCTTTTTTTAAAAATTAAATTATCTTGCAAACGGTAAATCGTCAAACGACAAAAAATATACCATCGCGACGAGAATTAAATTACCTTTCTATAGAGTAGCATCTTGATATATATTTTCGAAGATTTTTTTTGGATCTTCTATTTTTATTTTTTTTTTAGTCGTTTCCAAAATTCACATGTGATTCATTTCGAATCTCGTTGTGTATTTTATCTCGAATCACGTGTGATTCACTACTTTAAAAATCACAAAGGTCAAGTGATTTTAGAAATCACGTGTAATTTTTTTGGCAAAAATTTTAACACTAGAAAGTCGTCAAAATTATACGAACTTAATTTTTTAAATTATGTTTGTAAAAATCTCATGTGTTTTTATGAAATCACATGAGATTTTATGAGATCACATGTGATTTTATGAGATCACATGTGATTTGTGCTACAGATCACATGTGATTGTGATATAAATCACATGTGATTTTCCGAGACGTAAAAAAAAAAAAAGACTTCGAAGTTTTTTATCACGTAATAACTTCATTCACAAGTTGCACTTTTAGAAAGGTAATTTTATTCTGTCGCGATGGTGTATGTTTTTGTATCGTTTGACGATTTTCCGTTTGACAATAAGAATATTTCTTTTTGAAAATAAAATAAGTGGATAGTTATTTTTTCTTGCATCATTTAATGATTGAATTTTAGCCATTGGATGAAAATAATATGAGTGGCTAGGATTGCTTCTTTTGTTCTTTGATTAGAACTTGTTCCTTATTGAACTCACCTCCTTAAACCTCCCACTTTGAAATTCAACCTTTCCTTTGAAAACTTCCTAGAGCCACAAATGATACACACAACAATTAACAACTCAAAAACCATTACTGTATATCAAAACACCCAACGGTCCACTCTTTCATGACAACATCAACTCAATTTCGCCCAAATCCCTTCACCTTCAATCCAATTTCACAAACTCAAATCCCATCTCGTAAATCAACAATCACACACGCAAAAAGAAACAAACCCTTTTTCAAATCCCACAAATCAACAAAACCCTTTATCCAATTCGCTCGTTTTGCAGCTTCTAACCTCCATCACGTCCTCCCATCACCTTACAACACCATCATCCACCATCTTGCCTCCGGCGACGGCAGCGACGGAGGCGGAATCCGGTGGACACCCTTTTCCGGAGGCGGCGGAGGGGGTGGGAGGAGAAGAAGGGTTACCAAGAATTCACAGTTTTGGGTGTTTTTAGGGTTAGGGTTAGGGTTTGTGTGCTGTTTAGGGTTTTTAGGGTTTAAGGATGAGGTGGTGGTGTTGGGGGGATTGTGTTTGACAATGTTGTTGGTTATAGTGAAAAGCGGGTTTGTGCCGGAATGGTTGTTGGGGTTTTGTGGTGGTGGGACTTGTTGTGGGTGTTTTGTTGAGTAAGAAAGATGAGGTGAGGAAGATGGTTGATAGCGGGGTTAAGGCGGTTGGGATCGGGATGGGGAGGAGACGGCAAAGAAGTCGTCGAGGGTATAAGTTTTGAAATTTTGATGTAATGTTTTTTTGGAATGAGGATATAGTTTACATTGTGTTGGTACTTTTGTTTTTGGCGAAAAAGAAAACAAAGGCGTTGATTTCGCCTGAGACTAGTGTAGGTGTGAGTATGGTTGTGATTGTGATTCTGCAAGTGTTTTTTGTTTGGTTTTGAGAATATAGAATGGTTTAACGCGCATTGCTCATACTTTATTTGTTTTCTGCTTGTCTGCTGTTATTTTACTGTTTTCTGCTTGTTCGTTGTTCTTTTACTATTCGAATTGGAAAATGGCATCACAAGTTGTTTATGGAGTTGCTGTGTTGTGTTTACACATCTTTTAAAAAAAGATGAATGTTCCATAAACTGATTAATTTAGCATACCATTGTCAGTGAAGACATCAATCTGTTATGTTTCACGCAGTTTCTGCACCATATATTGAATTGAATTGAATTGAACTGATTTTGAGACTATCAGATGATCTCATGGAAGAGCATTTCTTATTTCTCTCTTATTATGGTAATACGAATCTTGTGGAATAGCATCATATCGTATAAGCTGATATATTTAGCTTACTGATGTCTGCCAACTGCCAAGATTCCCATTAGATGAATTACTTTTGCTTGTCAAGTCTTGATGTTATCCAGAGAATTAGAGAAGCCATCTTCCGGCTGAAACATTGACGTGTACCTTAACAAATGATTTGATATCAGGCTTCCGCTTTTGTGATTTGATATTTAGTATTCGCGTATGCCAATGTTGCTCAAACTTTATACCTGTGTATTAGTATGAAAACCTTCACAAGACTTGCAAGTTGAATATACCTTGTTAGGCTATGTGTTTTATCTTTTTCTTCGAGGGCCCATTAATCTCTATGTGGCAGCTGGCGTGATTGATCAATCCAGGTGAACATAAGCAATCTGAATGATTTTGAGTTAAGAGAATTTTTTGTATATTTGCGACTCTTCAATAGGTACTTGTGGAGTAGAAGGCTCGATGGTGGTACTCGTTGGGTCGTTTATGTTTTCACGAGTACTTTCTTCAGAATCCAAGTGAAGATACCATGATTACCCACTTTTGTAGCTATTAACCTTATGAATACAAATGCTACTGTCAATCCGCTGGAAAAAGCAAATAATTGTTTTAGACCGGTTAAGCTTATAGTCGGTCACCATGTTAATCATATTGATACTGAATTTGTAGTAATTTTCCATTTCGTAATGAATAAAATAGAAGTCATAAGGTGATACAAATTGTAATTACAAAATTTACATACTACTCTAATTATTAAAAGAAAATATATCATTGTTGATTTGCCTAAAAATCGTTTTACATTTTTGATCCAAAAGTTGGTACCGAACTATCCTCAATTAGTAAAAGTCAAAGTCAGCTACGATACTTTTTCGTGTATGTGACCGCTGGGTCCAGGCCGTCAGACACTACCCACCGGCCCACATCTAACCAACATCAAATACCAACCGGCGCTGACTCAGCACTAAGTAAGATAAGTATGGGGAAACCTCGGGAAAAACCAATACATCCTATTACCCAGGCGCTCCCTATTAGCCAGCGATTCTTGGTAAGAACCGTACGCGTGCAGATCAACCCGGAATTTGGGGGATCTTGTCTATCACGTGAAGACCCCGCCTGACAAAAGCATACAGTAGTTCGGCGCAACCATTCCCCAGATGTCAGGAACAGTAAGCACTCTACAGTACTCGGGGTAGTATAAATACCCCAAGCACATTCAATGCAAGACATGCAAAACAGACCACATTTATTATACTCGCATGCTGCCTAACGGCTATTGTAATATCAAACACTTACTCTCACACCGGAACTTGGTCCTGGGGTAAAATCCGAGACGAGGCTAACGTGTGTTGTCTTCTCGACAGGCTTGCTGAGCATCAAGAATCCTCTGGAGGGCAGTACTCATCCTTCCTAGCGGATCTATGCATCAACAAATTGGCGTCATCCGTGAGACCCGTTATTCAATCTGCATAAGTGCTATAGAATGGCAGGTCCCGAACCAGTTACCCCACCAAACAAAGGAACCACAAGCCAAAATACCACTAAAGACATCATCGAATGGCATTTATCAGCCCTCAAGGAACTCTTGAAGGAGCCGAGCAATCGAAATCTCATCAAACCCATGCTTCAGGATTTCGATGGCATCGAAGATGTCAGTGACGACGAAGTCCAAGACGACGTGAAGGGAAAAGAAAAAGTAGGTGATTAAGACTTGAGCAAACCATTCAAGGAGGTACTAAAATGCCCCTTTACCAGGAGAATTGTCAAGTTTTCATTGCCAGGCCACAGAATGCCAACAAACGTTAGGATATACGATGGAACGAGTGATCCGGAGGATCACATGGGCCGTTTTGTGGGAATAGGAGGAGAGTGGACAATGCCGGTATGGTGTAGAATGTTCCAGCAAACCCTCGACGGCAAGGCAAGGGCATGGTTCGACAAACTACCACCAGGCAGCATCGATAACTGGGATAGTCTGCAGGAGAAGTTTCTGAACAGATTTAGGATGCTTAAGGCATGCGACAAAGACCCGACAAAAATTTTAAAAATAGCTCGAAGGGCCAATGAAACCCTACCGCATTTCAAAAAGACGTGGGTGAGCGAGTCTAACGCTATTCCTAACGTTCCGGAGCTAATGCAAATGTCATCTTTTATGAGCTCCCACAAATGTCCGGAGCTAGTGAAACGCTTCTCAGATAGTGTAGGTCCTTGTTCTTGGATCTATATAGCCTTTGTAAGACAATAGCTAACTTGAATAAATCCAAATCAACTATGTGAGAGACACTGACTATGAATATCAAGTGTTAATGCGGAATCTTAACACAAGAATTAAGAAGAACAATAATACTAATTTTGCTATTGATTTCTATTAAGCTTTAATGCTTCTATTACGTATATAAAACTCTATGCCGTAGGGTTCCTTTTATACACCACGGAAAACCCTAGCAGGCTTTACAAAACGTGTGAAAGGATAATACATATCCTTTCCTAAGATATCTCCTAAAATATCTCTAAGATAATTATTACTTCTATTCTGTTACATAAACAGACTTAACTACATACGACCAGTACTAACTATAGTACTGCCAGACTTAACTTAGTACTGCCAGACTTAACTTAGTACTGCCAGAACTAACTAATACTACCAAACTTAACTGTTATACTACTAGTATTAAGTCTTTTACAATATATTTCCCAACAATCCTCCCCTCACTTGATCTTCACTTGTGAACTTCAAGTTTCTTTAAGCGTCTTTCATTTGAGCTTCCTGAGGATGTTGTAAATAAAACTCTTCAAATTATTCTTGAGCTGCAATTCTTTAAATCATCTCTTTTTGATCTTTGCAGCCACCATTCTTCAAAACTTTTCAGCAACCCTTCATATCAGCAATCAAATCATATTTTTCAGGAATATTATATCACTTGCAGGTGTGTTAACTCCTGTGAGAGGTGAATAATTTGAAACTTTAAATGGATGATGTCTCTTTACCAGTTGCCATTTACTCTGGAGTAGTCAGTAATTGGCCTTCTGAAAGTGCATGTCCATGGTTGACTGAAAACCATTTCAACTCCAGTACATGAAACATTGGTGAGTGAATACCATAGGTTTTTGGCAACCATGTACAGCCATAAAGGATTTGTTATTGCCTTTACCTGTAGCGTTTGCTCAGGAATAGTCATCCTTTTGGCACCTAGAAAAGTAAATCATGGTGTATGAAGACTCATGTCACTCTTTGTACATGAAACTGGTGAGTTGAATGTACATAATTTTGGTTTAAGTTGTCTACCTCTAATATGGATTTGACATTTGTTTTTACATGGGCCATACTCTTTGGACTAGTTATGGTTTTTCCACAGCCTTTACCACAAACCATAAACTTGTGGGCTAGCCAACTCTTTACTAACCAGATATGGTGAGTTGATAACCATACAATTTTTGGCAAATTGTCAGCCATTAACGGATTTGAGAAGTCTTTACCAAGAGCCGTTTGCTCCTGGACTAGCCAGTCCTTATGTTTGTTAGACATGGTGGACTGATAACCATTTGTTGTGTTAGTGCATAGCACCTCCACCAAGTGTTGTTCTCCTCATCTCCATTACTTCCTAATGCCAGCTTGCTTCTCCATCCATTTCAACAGTTTGTAGCAATCCTCATCTGGTTTTCCTCCTTGAAGCTTTTTATCTAGCATAGCTTTACATACCTCAGCAGTTAAAGGATATTTTCTTTCAGTCAACATATAAACATCTGATGACTCTAAGTTTAAGCAATGTACTCTGCAGGTAGTATAATATCTCCAACTTATGATTCTTTGTTGACCTAATGAACTCCAAATAGGATCTGTACTAAGGGGTTCCTCAATCTTATTTCTTTTAAATATTCCAAATAGTACCTTCTATGATCATTTCTGGTCCCATTCATACCATATCTATTCATGACAATCCTATATAATTCAGTAAGATCATCCCTAGTTATGTCCTTCAACATAGCTCCAAAATTTATGTACACTATATCAATTCTATCTTCCCTAACAATTTGGTACACACCTTCCTTTCCTTGCTTGATGATCTTATAAGTAGCTATACTTGGGGGTTTTATAGCCACAAGAACTAGATTAACAGGAATATTAGTACCTGAAATAGGATCAGCATCTTTACTAGCTTCAGATTCATCCTCATCAGTCTTTTCATAATGTAATCCTTTCCTAGCTATCTGTTTCCTCCTCTTTCCAGTCTTCTTGGTAGATTCATCATCTTTTGCTTCATCACTCTTTAGTCTTTTTGAAGTCTTTGTTTGAATTTCTTCACCAAATCTTTTCAGACTATCTTTTGTAGCTTCAAAATTTATAGGTGCAAAAGATTCAACCTGCTTTACCAGCTTATCAAATTCTTCTTTTACTTCTTCAAAAATTAGATTCTTCAGCTGAGACAGCTTCCATGTCCCCTGATTCTTTAAGTAATTCATCATATATGTTCTCAGCTGTGATTGGGTCATGGGCTTATTTCTTTTAGCTCTTTCTCTTTCTTCTGCAAAATGTTTGTTCCTTTGATTTACTAGTTCAACCATCTTCTTTGCAAAGTCTTCTCCTTGTAAGCCACTTCATAGCACACTCTTTGACAACTCTGCATTAGCTTCAATCTTTGCTCTAATTAGATCCCAATCTTCATCTGTGTAATGCTGAGCTTCAAATTGAACTTGAGCTCTTCTTTTCTTTTGTTGCTCATTTAATTCTTCTTCTTCTGCAATTCTTTATGCTAAGATAGAATCTAAGTGTACTTGTTTAGCCTCTTCTTCTTTCTCCAAAGTATCCAATCTGATAGCTTCAGCGAGACTAGCTTCCTCCTGTAGAATTTGTTCCTTAGTCTTCTTAGGAGCTTCTTCAATGATCATAGAGTTTTCCTTCCCTTGGCCTTTTATCAGGGAAGGAATTGACTTTTTAATACTGTCTAGTACTACATGCCCCCCCCCCCCCCCTACTACAGTAATAACATTCTAATACTGCTAGTAGTAACTCCTTCAGCAGTATTAACTCTTTTAGCATACCCAATACTAACTTCTTCTTGAAAATCCAAGCTAGTGACAACCTTCTTTCCCTTAGTCTCTTTCCTTCTCTTATTCTTCTTCCTCTGTTCTATATCTATTTTATATTGATTTGGTTTTGAGAAGCAACCTTTGAGAGAGTTTTAGCTGCTTCTAATGTAGTAGGGCTTATGTCTTCAACTTGTTCCTCCCCTGAAGTATTGACAGTAGTCTTAGAAGGAGTAACCAGCCCTTGTACCAAAGAAACTAGAGGATCATCTTGACTTTTCCTCCCCTAAGCCTCAGATTCTTTCTCTTCAAAGTCTGATAAGACCACATTTCTCCTTTTTAAAATACCTTCTATCTTCTTCACCTTCTTGACCAACTTCACAATCGCATTCCCCATTGTCAGCTTGGTTTGCTTGAGATCCTTTTCCAGACTATCAATTTTTGTCATTAATTAAGGAACTACTTGAAGCAAATTATCCAAAGTCATATGTCCTTGGTCATGCTCTTGTGGGGGTGAGAAGTATTGGTGTGCAGGGGATGGTTCCTTAAAAGTGTGCTCCATAGGTTCAGGGTCGGTTTCAGGGATAGGTGTAGGTGTAGATGCAGGGATAGGAGTAGTTATAGGTGGTGGAGATTGTTCTGGTGGTAAAGATGTAGATGGTACTAGAATTGTGGATGATGATGGTTGAGATTGAGCCACATCAGGATGTTCTTGACCTACACTTGGATTAGTAGTAGCAACAAGTAGCATAGCAGGAAACAAAGGTATTGGTACCCCTCTAAAACCCCTTTTCATATTCCCAAAAATCGTTTTGGTCAGAGTCACAGCTAGATAAGGGTGTTTGTTTTCCGTTTGAATATCCAAAATTAGTTGCAGAAAACGAGAATATATCAAAAACTTTGTTTTGCTTTTCAAGTTTGCCACCATGCCATCAAAAATTAGTTTTGAAAAATTATAAACTATGCCAGTAGAAAGACAAATCAAAGCAGTAGCAATATTGCTACCAAGTTGATCCCATCCACCACTTTTAGAACTTATACAATGCAAAAGATGGTGGACTAAAAACCTCCATTGGGGTGTGAAAAAGCTTTTCCAAAAGGTAAAAGATCCGTCAGTAGGATACCCCATATGCCCCATCCCCTCAAAAATCTCATTATTTGGCAACATTGTAATCCCTGAAGCATCTGCTAATTGTAGCTTATCTCTAATAGATGCCTCAGTGATTGTATACTCAGTGGTATCAATAGTTGCATGTAATTCTAGAGTCCCATCAGCAAGAGTGTTGGCAGTAGCAGTCTGCCAAAACTGTTTGACTAGGGAATCATAGATAGTAGGATTAGTAGTTAAAGCATACCTGAGGTTGGAACCTCGTAGAAAATCCACTATCTCTGCAAACCCTGCACTTTCATCAGGCTTGCGCAAAAATCCCACTTGATTGTGTTTGTCACAATATTTTAATTGGGCCATGATTCGAAAGTATCAATAAAAGGTATGGATGTGTATTTGGGTTTAGATGCGAGTGAGGTTGTAGATGCTGGTAACAAGACAATTGACGATATTCGTTATAAAAATAAAGAAGATTTTTACTTTGCGAAGAGGAGATAGCAATAAAAAGATAAGTATGAAAGAGAAATCAAACTTTATCTATATATAGCTTCTCTGTTAACGACAATAGCGCCGTAAAAATCTGTAACGGTAACATTTGAACAGTGTTAAAGCAGAAGAAAGTCAATTTTCCCGCAACCAGCACTAACAATAACCTACCAGTATTAAAATTTACACTACCAGACTTAACTTTGGTCAACCAGAATTAATTATGTTACAACCTGAATTAACTCTTTTTCAACCAGAATTAAGTATTTACTGAAGACTTACAAAACAAAGACCTTATCACACCTGCCTTACATCTGTAAATCCATGCTATTCCTGCAAGAATTAATCTAATACAAAGAAAACATGTTGCAGAAGTTTGTATAGACAGAATTAACTTAAATTAACTATCTGAATTATTACTACTTAACTACCAGAATTAATACTACTTAACTACCATAATTAATACTACTTAACTACCAGTTTTTAGTTAACCTTACTATCAGACTTATACAAACTATACAACTAAGCCTCCCCTTAACAATTTAGCCTCCCCTTAAATGTAGCAATGTGTTTATCATCCCAATACTAACCACTAAGTAATTAAACCTTATGGTCCATCAAAAGTTTAGTCAATAGGTCAGCTACATTTAAGTCTGTGTGAATTTTCTCCAACATTATGAGCTATCTTCTCATAACAATATCTTATAAATGGTGCGTATTCAATGTGCTTTATTCTTGGAATGATACACTAGGTTCTTCACAATGCAGATTGTGCTTTCATATCTTGTGATTTTGGTTTTCATGAAATTGAAACATAGTCAGTAGTTGATTTTGAACCCACAATATTGTCCACAGCATTTGCAGCAGTACGTATTCAGCTTCAATTGTAGAGTAGCCACAATGGTCTGTTCTTGCAATGCCATGAGATAAGTCTTTGTTCAAGAAATTGACAACCACCTGTTGTGGATTTCCTATCAAGGTTGGACCCACCATAATCACTGTTAGAGAATGCTTCCAGGTCAAAAGGTGATTCTCTAGGATACCATAAGCCCAAATGTGGTTTGCCTTTAAGGTACTTAAAGATTCTCTTCACAACATTGAGATGTAAAGTATCTGATTTTCATCAGGCATCTTAAAGTCAGAAGATACAACAAGACATTCAGTTTCAGTAAAAAGACCTTTGTGTCTGCTAATTACAATTTTTGATATTGAGAAAAGGTAAAATGCCCCCCCCCCCCCCCCCCCCCCCCCCCCCCCCCCCCCCCCCCCCCCCGCCCCCCCCCATAGTTCTTTTACAAAAGACACACTATCAAAATCTAAATTACCAACTCTTATTTTTTCCTTTACCAGATATGTAGCCTTTGCTACCTCCAAAGGTAACAGATCCCCCATTGAATTCTTCAAAATCCTCTAGTTGATCCTTGTTACCTGTCATGTGCCCTGAGCATCTACTATCAAATATACCTCTATCTACCATGTTCTTCAGTGGATGATCCTACACATGAAGAAAAGAAAATTAGTTTCTCTTAGGGACCCAGGCCTTTTCAGGCTTGGGTCTGCCTTGTGGACCTTTAGCATTCACAGTTCTAATAAAAGTTGGTCCACTGTCACAATTAGAGTTTGGATTAGAGTTCCTCCAATTATAACCTGCTGAGGTCTTAACAGCAGATCCCTAATTTCCCTTTACAGCATGAGAATGAGACATTTGTGCTGTAGTTTTTGCAAAGGGTCTTCTTACAGATGAATATGATTTGGAAAAATGCCCTCTTTGATTAAATTGATTCACCTGTGGTCTTTTAGGACTAAAGTTGTTTGAGGTCTTGTTAGGTACTGGCTGTCTAGATCTAACAGTATTAACATTAGAACTACCAATATTAACTCTAGGCCTAACAGGATTAACATTTGTTCTACCAATAATAATATTAGGCCTACAGGAATTTAAAAATATGTTTTTGGGCCCTTTTTAACCAGTATTTATGTTGTATGATTAGAACAAAATGATTAGCATATTAACCCTATTTGCATTAGTCCATACTGGTTTTGCCACCCCATTACTAGTGTTAAAAACCCTTTGTTTCTTAAACTCAGCCTCTCTTGCCATTTTCTTTTCATAATAGTCACAATCTTTGATCAAATGACTTATGCTACCACAAATAAAATATTTCTTCTTTGTGAAAGAGTAACCTTCCCCTAGGTCTCTTTCCATCTTAGCATTCCAATTTTTCCTATTAACTTTAGGTGTTGCTTGATCTTTGATTGGTTGTCTAGGAGATTTTATGAGTGAAACACAACTAGGTTCAACCTCTTTTGATTTTGGATAGACACACCTTTTTCATTTGTTGTTTTAGGTGTAGACATATACACTTTTAGAGGAACACTTAAAATCTCAGATTCAGGATCAACAGAATGTTCAGAGGAAGTTTCAATAGATCCTGCACTGTCATTTGATTGACAGGTAGAATATTCACTGGATCTATCATCTGATACATTGGGTTCAGGATCTTGAGGTCCTTTTTTACCATAAACATATAAAGATCATCAATTTTTCTTGTGTGTAGTGTATAATCCCCACTTTAAGGGTTGTGGAAACACCTTTAAAATCATTAGTTTTTATAAAATCTACTGTACAAAGGTTTTCAATATGAGAATCATCTTTTGAACAAATTAAAAACAGAGAAATATTTCGTCCTCCTAATTAGAACCTCATGTTTGATTGTATTAAACCCTAAGCCAAGTTTATTATTTGAACTCATGCCAGAATTAATTAATCTCCAAAGATTCTTGGAAGAGTCTTTCCATGAATCTAATGTTTTCTGCAATTGTTCCTTTTCTTTTACAGCTTTCATTCCAATTCTCCTATATCTTTTAAGCTTTTCATCTTTTTCATATATTTCATTTGCCTGAAATGTAAGCTTTTCATTTAGAGAAAGTTGCTGTTTTTTAAAGTAACAAGTTGAGCTTCTAGTTTCTTAACAGCTTGACTAAGCAAGTTATTTGTGCTTCTTGTTCACCTAAATGATCATTTGTCTTCTAACAGTGTTTAAGGGTATTGTATGAATCAATGCAAGTTTTAGAACACAAAGATACCTCACTACTTGAGCTGATTGCCATGAGTGCATGATTTGTCTCTTCATCTTTAGTATGTTCTCCCCAATTGACAATACCATCATCCATTGTCAGCAAGCCCATCTGATTCTTCTCTTGCTTTCCAGCTTCTTGGTGTTGATAAAATGAGTCTCTCCTCTTCTTTCCATCATGTGTCCCCTTTGCTGTACATTCCCTAGCAAAGTGACCAGTATTGTGACAATTGAAGCATTCAAGCTTCTTTTTGTCAAAACCAACAGGTGTTTTTCCATCCACACGAACCCTCCTTCCAGTTTTCTTATAGAACTTCTTCATTCGAATAGCAATCATTGCTATCTGCCAGTTTATGTCCATCTCTTCAATGTCCAAGTCATCAATTTGTTCCAGGTCTTCATGAAGCAAGTCCCAGTCTTCTGATTGTTTGGCAAAGAGGGAATAAATAACTTCATCAGCAAAACCAGCAAGAACTTCTTTTTCAGGAACATTGGTTGAAGAAGTAGAAGGAGTGCAAGTACTGTAGGCACCAGTAAAACTAGACTTAACCTTATTAGTGTTGCTTTTGCTTTGTGAAACAAAAGCAACATTTTGAGCACTTGAAGATGTTTTTGAGGCACCTTGTATTTCCTGCTCAAAAACCCTAAGGTTATTGTACAAATCATCAATAGATAAAGTATCAACATCTGGTTTAGTTCTCATAGTCATTGCCAGATTGGACCATGCTGGGGGCAAAGACCTGAGAAACTTATAATTTGCATCCTCAGTTGATACTTCTGCACCATGAGCTTCCAACTGAGAAGTAATTGTTGATTGTCATAACCCTTTTCTAACCCTTCTGAACTGGATATTTTAAATGCTTTAAACTATTGTTTGAAAACAGCCTTCTGCATTTTCTTTGAATTTGCATTACCACCAAACCTAGTTTTGATGGCTTCCCAGATTTCTTTTGCATCATCCATTCCATGAAATCTTCTCATATGTTCCTTGGGAATTGCCATCAACAAGATATTCTTAGCCTTCCTTTCCTTTTCAACAGCTTGAATTTCTGCAGCAGTTACTGGTGGAAGTATTCGAATAACACCATCCTTTCCAGTTGAAATTCTCTTCTTGGAGTTTCCATTCTGAATTACCTTCCAAGCATCATTGTCAATGTACTCAAGGTAATGCTCCATCCTAAATAGACTCATATTTCATACTTCCTCCTTCTCTTCAGAATTGGGAGTTTGATATTTGAGATAGCAGTTGTTTGAGGAATCACATGTTGTTGTTGTTGTTTAGGTGCAACACCAGTGTCTGATGTATCTTCATGGTTTGAAGCTTCATCATCAATGAGATGTTGTGAGAACTCATCATTAGCAGGTTGAGACATTTTGTAAAGAATTGTATGAGAGTGTTTGTTTGTGGTTTTAGTGATTCTTCTTACTCAGAGTCCCTCTATTGGCTCTGATACCACTTGTAGGTCCTTGTTCTTGGATCTATATAGCCTTTGTAAGATAATAGCTAACTTGAATAAATCCAAATCAATTATGTGAGAGACACTGACTATGAATATCAAGTGTTAATGCGGAATCTTAACACAAGAATTAAGAAGAACAATAATACTAATTTTGCTATTGATTTCTATTAAGCTTTAATGCTTCTATTACGTATATAAAACTCTATGCCGCAGGGTTCCTTTTATACACCAAGGAAAACCCTAGCAGGCTTTACAAAACATGTGAAAGGATAATACATATCCTTTCCTAAGATATCTCCTAAAATATCTCTAAGATAACTATTACTTCTATTCTGTTACATAAAAAGACTTAACTACATACGACTAGTACTAACTATAGTACTGCCACTCTACCAGTACTAACTATAGTACTGCCAGACTTAACTTAGTACTGCCAGAACTAACTAATACTACCAGACTTAACTGTTATACTACCAATATTAAGTCTTTTACAATATATTTCCCAACATATAGCATACCCAAAACAGTGGACACAGTGTTGAAAAGGGTGGATTATTATTTGCGGCCAGAAGAAGCGTTTCGCAGCATAGAATTGCCCAGGGGGAGTTCCAACGAAGAGACACACCGGTACAGTGGGTACAACAAAATGACCGAAGCCAACGGTTCTCTCATGGGAACAACCGCCGTAGGTCAGAACATAAGTTTTCTAATAGAATGCTGAAACGCCACATAACGTATGTGGCACCGCAACGTCCCAATCAAGAGTTCCACCGGCCGAAAGCAGTCTTAACCTTGGATTCATTATCAAGCACCCCTTAGGAAATCCTAGCAACAGAACACCAACTACACCTGCCCCAGCCAACGCCGCTAGTAGGAGTACCCAACAAGGAAAATTTAAATAGGTGTTGCGACTACCACAATGAAAAAGGGCACAACACGAATGATTGCTTCCACCTAAAGCGGCAGTTAGAAATAGCCCTGGAATCTGGTAAACTGAATCACTTGATAAAGGACGTGAGGCAAAAGGGAAAAGGAGGGCAGCGGAATAATGGCCCGCAGAAGGCAAAAGTGATAAACATGGTCCAAAGTCATCCACTCGGCCGAAAGCGGAAAACCACAATGACGGATGAAAGATGGATGAATGTCCCTATAATCTTTCCACCAGTTCCAGCACGAGACCTCTTGGAAGAGGCCTTGGTAGTTGAGGCTGAGGTGGAAGGATATCTGGTCTGAAGGATACACATAGACGAGGGGGCCTCAGTCGAAATCATGTTCGAGCATTGCTTCAACATGCCACATCCATCAATCCGGTCAAGATTAGTCTAGACACAAACCACAGTTTCTAGATTTTCAGGAGAGCAGGTCAAGCCGTTGGGAAAAATCAAACTCGATGTATGCTTTGGGGGGAGTGGGAGATGCCGAAGAGCAATTATGAAGTTTACAGTCATCCCATCACCTTCACCCTATAACATCATCTTAGGTCGTCCCAGCTTAAAGCAACTCAGGGCCGTTCCTTCCACCATTCATGGGATGATGAAATTTCCAACCCCTTGGGGAGTGGCAACGGTGGTATCCCAGATGCCTGTGGTGTTTGAGTGCAGAAGTGAAGGAAAGAAGCAGGCAGTGGAGCCATCGGAAAATGTAAGGACGCAAAACGACACAAGCCCAATGGAACACGTGCTCATTAACCCAGCCTATCCAGAGTAGTTGGTAATAATAGGAAGAGGCCTCTCACCGAAAGGATCAACCCAACTCAAAAATTTGTTGAAAAGGAACACCGACATTTTCACATGGGAACCGTCAGATATGATCGGAGTGCCGAAAAGAATCATTAAGCACTCCCTAAATGCCAACCCGTTGGTAACACCGGTCAGCCAAAAGAGAAGGGTATTCTGCTATGAAAAAAGCCAAGTGGTAACCAAATAAGTGGCCGAATGGTTAAAAGCCAGAATAGTTAGGCCGGTGAAATACCCTACTTGGATATCAAATCCAGTTTTAGTAAAGAAGGTGGATGGAAGTTGGCGAATGTGTATCGACTTCAAAAATATCAACTCCGCATGCCCTAAGGATTACTATCCCCTGCCAGAAATAGATAGTAAGATAGAGGCGGTGATGGGTTTCCCCCTCAAATGTTTTCTGGACGCTTACAAGGGTTACCATCAAGTACAGATGGCGGACGAAGACGAGGAAAAAACCGCCTTCTATACAGACCAAGGTACATATTGCTATACAAAGATGTCGTTCGGCCTTAAGAATGCAGGAGCAACGTACCAGCGGTTAGTTGATGAGGCATTCCAGTCCCAAATTGGGAAAAATCTTGAGGTATATGTAGATGATATGGTGGTGAAAAGCAGGACCGAAAGGGAAATGCTGGCAGACATAGCGGAAACATTTGACAACCTCAGAAGAATCAACATGAAGCTAAACCCAAAAAAATGCTCGTTTGGAGTCACGGAAGGAAAATTCTTGGGGTATATGGTTACCTCAGAAGGCATACGAGCCAACCCAGCGAAAACCAAAGACATAGCGGAAATGCAGTCACCCAGAACCTGGGGAGAAATGCAGAGCCTAGCAGGAAAGCTAGCGGCGCTAAACCGTTTCCTCTCCCGGTCAGCAGAAAAGTCGTTGCCCTTCTTTGAAACACTAAAAGATATCACTAAGGAAAACAAGCACGACTACCGTTGGACAGAAGAGGCAGAAAGCGCTTTCCAAGAGCTCAAGAAGATGGTCTTAGACCTACCGGCCTTAATAACCCCTTTGCCGAAAGAAACCCTATTTATATACCTAGCGGCATCACAAGAAGCAGTGAGCGCAGTACTGCTAGTGGTAAGGCGGGGAAGGCAACACCCGGTGCACTATGTAAGTAGAACATTACATGACGCAGAACGAAACTATGCTCCGCTGGAAAAAAAAATGGCACTAGCTTTACGACACGTATCCAGAAGACTGAGAAGGTACTTCGAAGCCCATCCCATTACCGTCATCACAGATCAACCAATCAAGCAGGTTCTGAACAAGGCAGACACATCAGGAAGGTTAGCACCATACTCTCTTGAGCTAGCAGCATACAACATCACGTATGAACCTCGTAGTGCCATCAAAGGGCAGATACTGGCAGACTTTATAAATGAGGTACCGGTGGGCAGCGAAGCCATGGTACCGCAATAAATAGTATATGATCGACCATGACAAAGACCGCAAGGAAGAATGGGTACTATACATAGATGGATCAGCTAGTGCTAAAGGTTCCGGTGTAGGACTGGTCCTCATCGGCCCCACCAAAACGGAATACACATACGCGTTGCGGCTCAACTTCGAAAGCACCAACAACCAAGCCGAGTACGAAGCTCTCCTGGCGGGTCTAAGGATAGCCAAAAAATGGAGGTGCAATCCCTATCTGTCAATGTTGACTCCAAATTGCTAGCCAGTCAAATCAATGGTAGCTACGAAGCTTGCAAGGAAAACATGATCTGGTACCTGAACAAAGCAAAAGAATACATTGGTTGCTTCAAAATTTTCAAAATTCAAAACATACCCAAAACAAAAACCAAAAGGCAGATGTATTAAGCAAGTTGGCCTCAGTAGCATTCAACCATCTTACTAAGGAAATTTTGGTGGAAACATTGGACGTGCCGTCAATGGACGTTGAAGAAATAAATGCGGTAGTGGAAGAGGAAGGGGAAACATGGATGACACCCATCATCAACTGTCTAGAGAAGGGAATATGACCGAAAGATCAGAATGAGGCACGTGCCTTGCAGATGAAGATAAATCAATACGTCATGGAAGAAGGGGTGCTATTCAAAAGATCATACCTAATGCCTATGCTTCGGTGCGTCTGTCCGCTACATGCCAACTATATATTAGAGAGATTCACATGGGGGCATGCAACATGCATTTAAAGGCAAGGTCGGTAGTGGCAAAGGCCATCCGACAAGGATACTATTGGCCAACAATGCACCGGGATGCAAGAGAAGAAATACGCAAGTGCGACTCATGCCAGATCCACTCCTCAATCCCCAAGTTGCCCAAAACACTAATGACCTCAATCATGGCCCCCTGGCCATTCTTCCAATGGGGGATGGATGTGTTAGGACGTTTCCTGAAGCCCCAGGGAAAGTGAGATTCATAATTGTAGTTGTGGACTATTTTACAAAGTGGATAAAGGCCAAGCCACTAGCCAAAACAATAGGAAAAGAGGTTAAGAAGTTCGTATGGGATAACATTATCTGTCGGTATGGACTGCCAAAGATAATTGTAACAGACAATGGGACCAACTTTATCCACGACCCTTTCAAGAGCTGGTGCAAGAAACTGAACATCACCCAGATAAACACATTCGTCGCGCATCCCCAGGCTAACGGCCTAGTGGAACGTGCAAATAGAAGTCTCATGGAAGGAATCAAAACTCGGCTAGGAAGAGAGAGGAAAGGTTGGGTGGATGAACTACCCAACGTCCTATAGGCTCACATGACGTGACTTAAAACTAGCAATAGGGAGACGCCATACAGTTTAACGTTTGGAAGTGAAGCGGTAATACCTGCAGAAATTGGCATGCCCACACATCGGACGATGATGATTAAGGAGGGCAACGGCAATGAAGAAAAAATAAGGCTAAATCTTGACCTATTAACAGAAAGAAGAGAAGCAGCTGCTATTCGGGAGGCAAGGTACAAAATGAAAATGGAACAGTACTACAACAAAAGGGTGCGCCCTATGTCTTTCTGTAACACCCCCAAAATGGGTCGCAGCGGAATATGGATCCGGGGCATGTTACTTTGAGATCAACAACACAAGATATATATAAGAACGACACAAAAGTCGTTTAGATGGATACATTGGATTTAAATAAGAGACATATTACAAAAGCTTATAGCTTTACTTGTTCTTTGTTTCATATTACAAAAGACAACATAGATTTCCCCAAAACATTATGCACATAAGTCTTTAACAGTACAATGCAAAACATAATCCAAAGCATCCCTGACATCTCGTGCCTAATGACCTCCTGAAAACATTGCTTAAAACGTCAACAAAATTGTTGGTGATTTCATAGGTTTATGTATTTAAATTATGCAGGACCGCAAGATTTTCCCGTGATGTTACAACAGATGCCAACAATCACAAAACCAGATTATTGTTGCACTAAGCTCATGACACCGAAGCTCAACCTATATTTGCTATTATAGCAGTTATTTGCCCGTACAGATGTTGTAACCCGCAACATCCAAGTCCGACATGGTCAACGTTCGTTCCTA
>BQNB010028127.1:0-56956 GCA_026074375.1 Tanacetum coccineum | reverse complement strand
CTAATTAATCGTCTATTAAACATGAGTATCTAACATTTTTGCACTTCTAATATAAAAAATATGCTAGTAAGAGAAATGCTTCGAGACTTGCTCATAATTTGCACGCGTGAAGATATTTTGACAAAACCCAAATAATCGTGTAATAATATGAATATTCCTATTTTTGCACTTATAGTAGTAAGAGCAATGCTTCAATCTTTGCTCAGAATTTGCACGCGTGAAGTACAAAATATAAATAATCGTCTATTAGATATCAATATCTTATCATTTTGTACTTCTAGTATAAAAAAATACACAAGTAAGATAAAATCTTCAATCGTTGCTCATAATTTGCACATGTGAAGATATATTCTTACAAAACTTAAATAATCGTCTATTAAATAATTTGCATGCATGAAGATGTTTTTACATAACTTAAATAATCGTCTATTAATTATAAATATCTTATAATTTTGCACTTCTAGTATAAGAAATACACTAGTAAGATAAAATCTTCAATCATTGCTCATATTTTTCACATGTGAAGATACATGCTTACAAAACTTAAATAATCATTTATTAAACACCAATATCTCGTAATTTAGCACTTTTAGCATAAAAAATATGCTAGTAAGATAAAAGCTTCGATTTTTGCTCTTAATTTGCACGTGCGAAAATATTCATACAAAACTTAAATAATCGCTATTAAATATCACTATCACCTATTTTTTGCACTTTTGGTATAAAAATATGCCAGTAACATAAAACCTTAAATTTTTACTCATAATTTGCACGCATGAAGATATTCTTACAAAACTTAAATAATCATCTATTACACATCAATATCTCCTCTTTTTGCACTTCTATTATAAAAAAATACGCTAGTAAGATCAAAGCTTCAATCCTTGCACATAATTTGCACGTGTGAAGATATTCTTACAAAACTTCGATAATACTTTATTAAACATGAATATCTTATATTTTTGCACTTTTAATATAAAAATACGCTAGTAAGATTAAAGCCTCAATTATCGATCATAATTTGCACGTGTGAAGATATTCTTACAAAACTTAAATAATTTGAAAGTGTTTTATACGATTTTATAGATTGGAGCACACAACTTGCTATGGGTTTATAAAGAACACAAGAGTCCCGTTGCGCTAAAGGTCAAAAAGCCAACGTGTGAGGCAAAAGTTCGCGCCTTATATGTAACAAGCCACATATTTTTTTTAGTTACACACTTATATATATTTTTACTCATATTTCATACACACACACACTACTTAACACCAAAATAACAAATCCTTCTCAAGGTAAGCAGACCCTGCTAAAAGGTATTAAACTATATCGACATTATTGATCGGTCAATAAGGTCTTTTGGAGAAACGGGTCTTGAGAATCACACCTCCTGGTTAAAAGATCACCGGAACAAGTTTGTTCCAGCTTGGTCCTTAGAGAAGGATAGGTCAGTACCTAAGAGGGTGAACGGGTTAAGGTTTCTTGCTGAATTTAAACTTTTTGGAGTTTGGTGACTAACTATAACTCAATAGCGGCAACAAAAAGTAGCAACAAATGAACATAGTAACAATGAAACTCTTAAACTAATCAACACCGAACTAAATGACACATAATCAAACACCATTTAACATGAAGCAATAGTAGCGCATCACAATGTGCTTATACGTATACAAATAAGGTTGATTGATAATAGGATTGCAATATTTAGTTCAAGGATCCAAACCTGCCAATTGTAACTAAATGGGAAGTTATAGATACACAATACTAGAGCAACAATTAAAATGTCACGAAAGCCAAAAACAACTCCAGAAAGGCAGAAAGACCCAAATAATAAAATTTATTACAAATTCCAAAGCAGTTACTTATACTATACAATATACATGCTACACTTGACCTTTACTCCTAAGTCGGTTATAATCTATTGATAGTAAGAAATCAATCTTAAAAGATAGAACATTGATACATATATATGTCATTTAAGCATAACTGCATAACGACCAAATTTTTAATTTACGCATGTTGATTTGGTGTGTATATCGGTATAGCCTACCCTTTGGTACAAGGGCATACACAGTCAAAGAAAGTGAGCTTTATATTTATTTGACTTGCAGAAGCGACAATCTCGTAAAGTAAGATTATGCCAAAGCAGATATTATGGTGTCATGAGTTTGAACTGTCATTCGTTTGTTCTCGGTCATGTTCCACACCTCCAAGGACTGTGCACACAATAAGAAAGATGTTGCTAAGATATCAACATCGATTTTTGTTTCGAATTTTCCGGATTCTGTCTCAGCCAAGGACCTGTTTCATTCTTGTAAACAATATGGACACGTTGTGGACTCTTTTATTCCTATGAGGAGATTGAAAGATGGCAAGCGATTTGGGTTTGTTCGCTTCATAAATGTGTTCAATGTGGAGAGATTGGTTAATAATTTATGTACGATTTGGTTGAATCGTTGCAAACTCCATGCCAATATTGCAAGGTTCAATCGGGACCAGAAGAATGGGAACAAATACAAGACTGGTAATCAGAAGAAACACGAGGGTCGTAAGAATACTTTTTATGATCCTAGCAAAGAGGCAGGTACTTTTGATTCTAGAAACTCTTTTGTTAACGTATTGAAAGGAACTAATATGGTAAAGGAGACGGATTCTTCTCCTGTCATTGTTCTGGAAGAAGATTGTCTGAATTCCAAGGATTTATCTAATTCCTTGATTGGTAGAGTAAAAGATGTTGGGTCACTATCAAACCTTAAGAAGGTTCTGTGTAACGAAGGTTTTGATAACATATTTGTGCGTTATATGGGAGAATTATGGGTTTTACTTGAATTCGATAACACTAAGGCCAAAGAACTATTTCGGGACAATGTAGGCGTGGGGTCTTGGTTTTCGGTGTTACGTCAAGCGTCTCATGACTTCACTCCTGAGGGTAGAATTGCTTGGGTGGATGTTGAAGGAATCCCTTTTAAGTTTTGGTCAGGAAAAACGTTTAAAAAGATAGCTACAAAGTGGGGTGAACTATTGGATGTTGATGACCATGACGAGATGAGTTTTCATTCAAAGAGGATATGCATTCACACGAAGATATGTTCCAACATATGTGAAAACTTTAAAATTGTTTTCAAAGGTAAAGTGCATTGGATTCGAGCTAAAGAAGCTACCGGCTGGATACCCGAGTTCTCCGAAGACGAAGAGGATGATGATCATTCTGAACAGGAATTCATCAGCAGTGAACAGTCGGATCTTGGTTTACATATTGATGGAGAGGATAATGGTGCTTCTGAGGTGCCTGAAACAATTTTTGAGAATTCTGATGGCATGAAAGAGAGGCAGTCGGAGGATCCTTTTGGTTTATACTCAATTCTAAATAAAAACAAAGTTAAATCTGATGTAATTCGGGAGGTCAATGATGAGAATCCTAGCCTCAAATATCCTCCCGGTTTTACTCCTAGTGTGGAAAAGAATGGTTCAAAGTCAAAGGATGATCAGGTCCAGAATATAAGTGATAATCAGTTAAATGGTGATAATGAGTCTGTGCATCAGGTTGAACGTGAAGATAACAGGAATAGTGATGGTGCTAAAACTAATTCTACAGGTTCAAGGAAATTCAAGATGTCTGAAATACCACGTACTGGTGGATCTATCTTAAGTGTCATGGAGGAAATTGTGAAGGTGGGTATAACAATGGGGTATAATATGGATGGGTGTGCGAATGATATTACCAAAATAATTGAATCACAAGGAGGGTACGGGGTTAATAGATGAATTTTCTGTCTTTAAATGTTCAAGGCCTCGCCCAAAAGGCTAAAAAAGATTGGGTAAAGGAGTTGTGTAATAAGAATAAAGTGAGTTTCGTGGGGTTACAAGAAACTAAGATGGAGTCTATTGATTTACTTAGTGTGAGACTCTGTTGGGGTAATGTAAACTTTGATTACGTTCATAGTGACTCTATTGGTAATTCTGGAGGGATTCTTTGTATTTGGGACCCAAATTCGTTTCGTAAGGACAGTGTTACTGTGTCGGATTATTTTGTCATTGTTCGTGGTGTGTGGATTAAATCGGGGATGGATATCCTTATTGTTGTGGTATATGCGCCACATGATGTTAGAGATAAACGGCTATTATGGGATTATCTTTCTCATGTATCGAACCAATGGGCCGGTGAGGTTGTGATGATGGGAGATTTTAACGAAGTTAGATACAAATCGGACAGATTTGGATCGAATTTCAATGCTCATGGTGCGGATATTTTTAATAATTTTATTATTAACGCAGGTCTTGAAGAGGTTCCTCTTGGTGGAAGTGCATATACTTGGTGCCACAAATCCGCTTCTAAAATGAGCAAGTTGGATAGGTTTCTCGTTTCGGAAAATTTGTTAAACACATGTCCTAATATAAGTGCTATTACTCTGGATAGATTTCTCTCGGATCATCGCCCTATTTTACTTCGTGAAGCATCTTTTGATTATGGCCCGACTCCGTTTCGGTTTTTTCACTTTTGGTTTGATGTGGATGGTTTTGATAAATTTGTTACAGATTCTTGGAAAGATGCTCCTGGGGATGATTCAAATGCTATGCGTAACTTGTGTGGTAAGTTGAAGTTCCTCAAGGTGAAAATCCGAGCTTGGTATGCAGATTACAGAAACAATTCCAAAGGTTCTGTTACTAATTTCAAGGAAGAACTACGGATCTTGGATGAATTGATTGATAAAGGTAATGGATCGGACGAGATTGTTAACAACCGTTTGGAGATTCTTGGTAAATTACAGCAAGTGAATAAGGCCCAAGCTTCGGAAGTAGCTCAAAAGGCTAAGATCAAATGGTATGTAGAAGGAGATGAGAATACGAAGTTTTTTCATGGCATGCTTAACAAGAAACGTAGCCAATTGAATATTCGGGGTATAATGATAAATGGAACGTGGACTGATAATCCGAAGGCTGTGAAACAGGAATTCTTTCAGCACTTTCGAAACAGGTTTGATAAGCCTCCGGATCAGAATGCTCATATTGATATGCCTTTTCCGAATTCACTTTCGACTGATCAGCAGAAAGACCTTGAGTGTATGGTTTCTAAAGAAGAGGTCAAAAGGGCGGTGTGGGATTGCGGAACAGACAAATCACCGGGTCCAGATGGTTTCACATTTGGATTTTATCGACACTTTTGGTCGACTATTGAAAACGATGTTTTTGAGGCGATTAAGTATTTTTTTATCACATGGTGGTGAAATCCCGAATGGATGTAATCTCGAGTTAATTGCTTTGATCCCAAAGAATCTCCGATGCCACATGGTTAAGGATATTCGCCCTATTTGCTTGATTCTGGTATATATATAAGATTATCGCATCAAAATTTTGACTAATACTCTTGTTGTGTTCCTTGGAAAGTTGTAAAAATGAAGGTCTCAAACGGCTTTCATATCGGAGAGACAAATCCTTGACTTGTCCATTTATCCCTAAATTGAGATTATGCAATGTGTCGTAGAGGAAAAAAAACACTCCCTTAGTTTCAAATCGACTTTGAGAGAAAGCATAACGATTCGGATTCTGATGAGATTCTGGATTAAACTTTGGTAAAATTATGGTTTTGGTATCAAATGAGAGGATGGAATTCAAAACTTCAAAACTGCCTTTTAATTCGTCTAAAGCTCAATTCTTTGTCAACTGGGATACCTAACGAGGAATTCCCATTCTACAAAGGTCTAAAGCTAGTGATCCGCTATCACCCTTTTTTATTTATCTAGATAATTGGCGAAAGCTACATAAATTCTAATAATGACACCACTTGTTTCATGTGAGGAAATGCTATTACGTGTCTCAGGTCTTCGGATAATTGTGCAAAAGCAAATTTTACGTTGGATAATTCACTGTGGACGCTGACGGAGAATTAAAAGTTCGGCTTCTAAACTTGGTTGCCTTATTCTCAATACTCCTTTCTTTATTTAGGTACGAAAGTTGTGAAAATATGTCTAGAGATGGCACGCTTGGAAAGAGGTCAATGTTAAAATCAAGTCCCGTTGTAGAATTGGAACTTTTAAAACGTTATCTATTGGTGGTCGATTTACTCTTCTTAAATCGGTGTTAGGATCGACGCCGATCTTCCATATGTCTATATATAAAGTCCCTTCGAGTGTTCACCATTTTGCTTGAATCCATACGATCAATTTTCCATGGTCACGATCCTAGAAGTAAAAAAGTATCATGGGTGAATTGAGAACAAGGTTCTCACACTAAAAAAAAAATAAAAAAAGAAAGATGGGGTTTGGGGTTTCCCAGTCTTTATGCGCTTAATAGAGCTTAATGACTAATGGGTTTTGGCGATTTTTTGTACATAAATCTTTGTTAATGGTCTAGATGATAATGCCAATCATGGTCTGAGGGGGTTTGATCACTGATGTGAGAAGGGGTTTTCGATCTACGTGGACCTCTATTGTGCAGGAAGTGAAGAAGTTACAGAATCAAGGTGTCAACATATTTGATTATATTCGGAACCAAGAAGGAAATGGAGACAATACAAGTTTTTGGAAAGACACAAGTGCATAATGAAGGCTTCTTTAAGATGTATTCCCCTCGTCTGTACGCGTTGGAGAGGCAACAGAATGAAACTATTATCTCACAAAACTGATTTGGGATTACAGTTTAAGTTAACTCCTGTCGTCGGAATCCAAGAATTGGTGTGAAGAATTTCAACTCGGACACAATCCTCAGGTTGGTTAGACAACGATTACCTCTCATATGCTGTTGACAGGATATTTTTTGGTCGCTTGAAATTCAGGAGTTTTCGGTGAAGTCTATTCGGGCAAGTGATTTGATCTAATTCGTTTTCCTGTTATTCACATCGTCTACGAGAATGGTTATAAATCTGTGCCTCTAAGGTGAACATCATGGCTTGAAAATAAAAATGGATGGCCGTGACCCACTAGAATGAATATAACTCAAGCGCGGTAATGAAATTGACTCGATAGTTTGCCCTATTGTAAGCATGGGCAGAATCTTCTTGTCATATATTTTTTCCAATTATTTAGGTTAACAGTTAGGCTCGGAAAATATCGTCTAGGTGGAATGTGGATTTACGTTGATTGTTTCTTCCTTATATGAGGACATGGTAACACTTGGTTGTATCTCTTAGCTTCAGGCAAATCTCAAAGCGGTGTTCGAATGCATCTTCTATTGTTTATGGTGGTCGGTTTGGATGTTCCGTAACAAGATTCTTTTCGAGAAGGATACTCCTTCACAGGCGAAGATTTTTGATAACATTGTTTCTAATTCTTATTATTGGTGTAAGTTTAGATGTAAAGCCTCGTTCAAATGGATCGATTGGCTCAAAAACCCGTATCTTGTAATTGTCTAATTCTAGCTCCTTGCTAGTCGTTTAATAAAGCTGTTGTTCAAAAAAAAGACTAGAGTAGTCGTTTCATCAGAGCAAAAAGTCAAAATATACTTGGTATACCAAAAAGGTGCAATCTTTAATTCTTTAAAAACAAAACAAATGCTCAACAAAGCCACGTTTTACTAGGGTCACACATTTTATTAGAAATAGGTACTTATATAGTCTTATGATAAAAATTTAAAAAAAACCCTTATGGTTTTGTTTAGTGTAAATTTAATGCATTACGATAAAGATTTCCAAAAAAACCCGGATGATAAAGATTTCCAAAATTTAAGTATGAATGGGCAACATATTGGCAAGTGCATTATGTCCGTAGGCTACAACATAATGTGAACATAAACTATAATTTGAATTGAAGAACTCTAAATTTGGTTGCCAGAAAAGAGGCTCTTGATACCACTTGATATGATCTTTCTAGGACTCAACTAATGAATCAAAGAAGATCTATCCTCTCAACAGGAAATTCAAGAAAAGAAGAGAATTCTGAATTAATTGGACTAAAGAACTATGAGTAGTTTGTTACAACTAATCAAAAGAAAGATAGAAAGGAAATCTGTTTTACACAATGAATAGCTAGCTAAAACATGAACACCTATTGAGTATTTATACAAGGAATAATAGAAAGAAGAGTTTGTTGTTGTTGACTATTCTTTGTTTACTTTCGGTGTTGACTTTATTTGACTTCCCATTTAGGCTAATATCAAAATGAAGCAGGCGTGAAATTTTAGTTTGAATTTTTAATCGCTAGAGAAGAGAAATACCTAGAAGCAAAATAACATGTTCGGTTTCAAATTATTATTTTCCCTTTTCACCAAAAGCGAGTTTCACTAAGCCTCGACAATATTCACAATCGTACTATTTTATTACAAATAGAAAAGAAGAAGCTTTACCTAATATCTAAAATTTTAGTTTAGATTTAAGTACATGTAACCGATCTCATCAACGTCCGGACTCTATTTCAGATGAAGCCAACTCTTGATCTCCATTCGTTTTTTTCAAAAAAAGCCCATATCTTGCAACAGGTTTATCATCTTCGGCAGTTGCAACAAGTTTCGGTCCAAAAGCCATGTTCTCTAACTTGTCTTTATACATGGAAGAATCGGCACAAAACTTCCTTTACTTTTGAATAGCTAACCACGGGCCGCCTTTATGCAGCCCCTAATGACGCAGAATCCGCTCAAAGTTACAAGAAAACCAAAATCATTCAACATTCCTCAAGGGTATGCCCGTCTTTTGACTCTGGTTCAAAAAGGAATTTACCTGGTCTTTGCACAGTGTAGATTATAGCCAAGAATGAAAGCTATAGTGCTCAAAACACTAAGGTTAGTAGAAGCCCCTCCAGTTGTTTGTAATCCTTTTTGGAGGAGATGGCATTCCAAATCATTCTGCATGATCTCTCATGGAGACAAACTGTCCTTTGATTAGTGCTCGACTCTGCATTCATGATTTACAGAAACTTCAGAAAGCTGTTGTACATTATTATACTTCTGTTGTTGAATGCATTTAGTAACAAGTTTTTCTAAGGGGTTGTAAGGTACAGGTAACATAAATATGTCAGTTTCAACCTATAACTGTGAAAATAGGTCATTCTAAGTTATATCGGTTTGCTAACGGGTCAACTTGGGTTATATCCATTTGCTTATGGTTCAAAAGCCTGATATTAGTTGAGCTAAAAAGAAAACCAGTGATATTTAATGGGTTTTATGTAAACACTTTCCGTCCAAGCATATCATAACCACCTTCAAAGAATTTAAGTGTTACTGAACCGGGAAAAAAAGTCATGCATAAAAAAAATGTATTTTGCGTCGATGTACCTTGATTTTTGTAGGTTGCAAGGACATCATCTGTGATTTCAAATTTTTTTTGAGCAAATAAACATATATAACCACCTGGTTTATTACATGCAAAAGAGAATCGTCATCATACGCATACATCAAATTAACTAACAAAAGCAATTCCTGATCACACTAAACTAATGGCTTGTAGAACTTATAAATAGATATCTATCAAAGATATATCATATATGATTAAAGCTATGGTGGAGTCTAGTGATACTTAAAGTTGCAAGGTTGAAATATATGAGATAACCCTTACTGACCTCACAGGAAAATAGGAATTTCCAGGCTTAACATCCATGTGAACTACTCCCTGAAACATGACATCTAAAATATTAGTATTTGGTCAGGGCACCCATGTAGGTTAATAAGTTTTTTGCATTGAATTTTTACCTGTTTGTGAAGACTAGCAAGTGGTCTGAACAAACAGTAGCCATACCATCGTAGTTGATCTATATCTATCTCTCTCGAGAACCTAAAAAAAGAGAAACAGTGAAGCAGATTAATAACAGTGGCAGACTGACAGCTAACTACTGGGTAATAAATAAATAAACTAGAGGATCACCACGCCTGTCATGTGCAATATGCTCGAGAACAAGACAATGTAAAAGCAGAGCTAATAGTCCTAAAACAGTTAATTGCTCTTTTGATGTCAGCATTATCATCTTCATCGAAAGTACTTCCGCTCTGATGAACCCTGTTTTGTAAAGAGGCTGCAGTTGTAAGTGATAAATCAAGTTTCCCAATATAAGTTGTTTGTACAATTAACAACATTACTAACATAATTTCTTGAACCAACGATACTAGATGGAACCACATTTTCTTTAATGGGGCTCGTGCCTATGCAATGATCCAACGAATTTTTTTTACCAGAAGCCATATGACGGGACAAATTATCAATACCCTCGTCGTTAACATTCAAATGCTTAGACGAAAAGGTCAGACACCTGGTACTCCAATGTGAGGGTACTAGGAACAGTAACATTATCAAAGACCTTATTTACTGCAACATGAGGTGCACTATACATAACAGGAGACAACAATTTGCTTATACAATTACAGCTCGGTTTACATTCATCCGATTTAGATTTCTCAATTTTAGAAGTCAAACTTTTCAACACAACAAGTGAAATTTCACTACCTACAGGGGTGCTTTCCTTATATATGCTTTTTTCGTCAGCTTTTGCAACATTTCTACAAACGGCATCAGCAACATTTCCGTGCGGGTTAGGTATTGGTGGTTGTTCATTCCATGCATCTATTACAGTATTCAAGTCATAGTTTAATCTGTCATCCACCTCAGCAGACTTTTGCGTATTACTTGTTACTTGATTCATTATGCTGGATTTCAATTCTGAAGGGGTGCGTGAGATTAAATTTTCCATTGTACTCTTACTTGAAGAGAAACAATCCATCCTAAAGGAACATCATTAGAAGGAGCACATGATAGATGAAAGTTTGTTTGTTTGGTAGACCTATCTGACAACATCCTACTGTTGAGTTCTAATTTTACAGTAGCAAGTGCTTTAAGGCTCTTCGTATCATCTGATAATATTCTTGACCCATCACCTTAATTAGGCGTATCAGCACTACCACCCAAATAACTATTGCATGCAGATTTATCTACTAAAGACGTGTTACTCGTATCTTCATCGCCGATAGATTTCTTACTAATTACTTGATTCATCTTGTTGTATTCTAATCCTAAAGGGGTACGGGGCTACGGGCATTACCTAGTGTAGCTTTACCTAGAGACGAACAATCCAATGCAGAGGAGGTAACATTTTCGAAATGAGATTTTAACAAACATGAATGAGTTTCCTTAGCACACATATCAGGAAAGTTCAAACTGTTTAGTTCTAGTTTGACAGTAGCAATAATTTCAGGACTCCTGATATCATCACTACATACAGGCCGATCGGAATCCCCTTCCGCAAATGACTGATCACCAGATAAGTATGAAACCAAATACTAGACCAGACGCGTCATTAACAAATGTAAATACTACTAAGGCCTGCATTGTTAATTCTTGGCCGACTGGAACATCCAGAAACGATCCAATAAGAAAGGAACTGTCGCCATTAACAACCTCTGAACCAGGTCCATCGGGTTGATGCTTCTCCTCCCATGTTATGCTTGATGGTTTATCCTCTAACCTAATTTTTACAAGTGCTAACCTTGGCAACTCGAGCTGCAGAATATGCCTAAGGCGAATTACTAAGTCACTTGATTCACTCTCTCACATTTCTTATGCCTCCATTATCTTCATCTTTTGAATTAACCTCAGGGAAATGAGCGGGTAGTGTATAGGAAGCAGTCAACTAATATAGCACACTTTGAGTACAACGACTACATGTCTTAATAGACTAACAATAACTCTTATCTTAAGATATTCCAGCTTATACATGATTTCATGCAGAGCAATAAATAAACATAGCAACACAAAAAAGAGGGTCATGAGAGGTCAAACCAGAATACAAATATCTGCGAACTTAAGCCACCTCAAAGTTATTGTAATCAAATAATAGTTGAAACATATTCAAACTATCCATATTCATTTTAAAAAATTTCTATTGGATCTTTTACACTGTAACAGTTCAATGGATCATATATCCTAGATATTGCATGAATTACATTAAAATATAAGGCATGTGAAGCAATAGACATAAAAAAGGCTCAGTTCTAAAATAGTAAGAGGGTGTGTTATTTTAACTTACCTTATTGTCCTCAGAACCAGGTTCATTAAGTCCCGTGTGAAGAACATCACCCCCAGCTCGACGGATATGACTATTTTCCCCCCAACTCTCTATAGATTTCAAGCAGACGAGTATACTTGTTACAACATATAGCTCTTAGTAGCAATTTCTCAACATCAATACAGGTTGATGGAAAGTTCAGCCTCTCGCTTAGTTAGAGGATCGATGACAGATGAGCTGTGTAGACACTTAATTCGAAGATCTGACCCTGGTTCAATCTTAATAAAAGGACATGATACTGCGTCTGATGTTCGACTATTTTTTTTCAAATTCCAACCAGTAAAGTATTTTATCTCCCGAAGTGCGTAAACCAACAAAATCAGCTTCTCCATCTTGACTCGTTTGCACAAAATCAGATTCCAACCAGTAAAGTATTTTATCTCCCGAAGTGCGATAACCATCAGATATGAGCTCAAACCAAATAGCACCTTTCCATCTACCTATCCTAAGTGCTTGAATTTGTCTTATGACAGTGTCCATGATAAGAGGTACACAAAACTCATGCAAGATAGTATACAAAGTTGTAAACATAGTGTCGAAAGTAGCCATCCTGCGTTCTAAGTCATCTCCGAGAACAAAACGCCTCGTTTCTTCTAGCTTCACTGGACCAATTGTTTCACCAAGTACCTCAAGATGCAATATTATCCACATTGTAAGGTATCCCCAATAACCAAGGGTAGCAACACCTTGAACTCTCCTTGGACAAAAAGCATCACCGTACCATCAGAAATTTTAACCTCGGAGAACTATTGGGGTAGTGCAGTTTCAAGTAATTCAATCTGACAAGGGTGTCTAGCTTCTTTAGCACAGGCTTCTGCTGTTTATCAGTTAATGTGCTATGAATACCCACATCTTCTGTGCACTTAGGCAAACGCTCGTACGTTCCAGTAAGGAGAATTTCAATCGCTGATAGAACATCATATATTCGAGCACGAGCTTGTTGTAGTCCCTCGTGCATGAAAAACATTGAATCGACAGCCTGAGTGAAGCATGTTTCATGACTTGACAAGGTCGACGCAAGTTGCTGACTGTATTGTATCAGTGATACCTGCATATCAAAAATCAGTAGTTTTAGACAACATGTTTTCATTATTATAACATAGATAATAAACACAATAGTAATTAACATACACGACTCATCAGTACTAAAAATTGTAATTTCAAAAAGATTTTTTTGAATTTAACGAGCAGTTTTCCTACTTCAGATATTCATTATGTACGCAAATGCAGTTAAAGATTTCATTCACAAACTACTAAACATAGTTTCATCAGTTATGATTCAAAAAGCAAGTTGCTTGACTCCTTGTGCTTATTAACCACGATAACTACAAGGGGGAGGAAGAATATCTAATGTGTTCGTGTGTATGCAAGTTATAACAAAAACTTATATAAGGCTAGACATTTTAACTCACTCCAACCCTTTTTAGGATAATCACACTCAAAAACAGATGATTGTGACTATCAGGGAACATACTTACAAAAGGCACAAACCATGTCAAATTTCTTCTCCCAAACACCCATAGTATCATGAGTCTTCAATATTTTATGAACAGCCAGCCACATCATAAAAAATGTCTCGGAATACACTGGCTAAAGCAAACAAGACTTGCCCATGGAACAATCTGACTACGGATTCTAAGATCCTCCCAAACATTTAAGACAGAAAAATTACAACACCTACCCCTACCATTTCCCCATACAACTTTATCTTTTCTATCATTATCAATATTAGGAGGATCAATAGCAAAAATAGCATCAAACCTGTCAACCCAATACCTGGCCATCTCCATTCACCATCACAAATGGTATTAGCGACTTTGCATTCAAATTCAGACCAGCATTATATATCGCCATGTTTGGTATAAAATCACTAAGAGGACACATGCTACTTCAAATATCAAACTAAGCAGAAGTGTCACTCCCATCTCTAATTCTATGAAAAATATGAATCCTGAGATTTCCCTTTTGACTCAAAATTTTCTTCCAAGCCCATGAAGCAACATCCCAAAAACTTCATTACTTTAGTTAGTTTATTACTACTCTAAATGATAATTACTGAAACACTTTGAAAGATGTTAGATTGCCTTCAAACTCAGATGTTAATATTATTAGCGGTAATGACGGATGTAAATTTAATATTACCTAAAAATATTATCTTAAAGCTTTCCTGCTTTACTCTTGAAATCTTCAATGACTTTTGAGAGACACTAATCATCAATTGCCTCAGGTTGTTCCTTTTTATCAGAATGACTGCAAACCCCCCCCCCCCCCCCCACCAGAGTATCCCAATGCTTGATCCCACACACCACATAGCTGATCCCCAAATTAGATCATTTTTACTTCCTGTTAGCGCGCGTGAATCATCCATAAGACAAATCCCTCCTACACCACCTTAATTTCTACTTGAAATAGTTGCTCCACTAGAGGAGAATAAAACAGATGACCAATAATTTCATTACTTTAGTTAGTTATTACTCTAATGATAATTACAAGATGAAGACTCTGCATAAAGATGTAGGGGATTCGCGACTTCAAAGCAGAGTTTGTTAATATATATGAGCAGTAAATATGCCGGAGTGTAAATTTAATATTACTCTAAAAAGTTATGCTTTGAAGCTTCTCTGCTTTACTCGTTGAAATATCTTCAATGACTTTAAGAGACATTGTTCTTTTCTATTGCGCCCTCAGGATGTTAGTTCCTTTATATCCAGATAGACTAGATGAATAAATTGGGTGGACGACCAGAAAGTAAGTTTGAGTTATTGTTATTGTATGTTGAGTGGGTTTGTTTTTGTGTTGGTTGGGGTTTTTGTTTGTTGTGGGTTGGGGTGGGGTTGTTAGTGTTTTGTTGGTTTTGGCGTTGTTGGTTATTGGTTTGGGTTTGGGGTGGGTTTTGTTTGGTGGTTTGGTGTGGGTGTTTTGGGTTGTAGTGTGGGTGTTGGTTTGTTTGGGTGTTTTTGGTGTTGTGTTGTGTGGTGTTGTTTGGGGGGGTTTGGGGTTATTCTTTGTGTAAGGAGGTGGGGTCACCCGCCCCCCAGCTGTGGGGGGTAGGGATTTGGTGAGTGTCGGGTTGGTGGGGTGGGGTGGACTGTTTGTTGGGGGGGGGGGAGGGTGGGGGGGGGTTGGGGTGGAGGGCGGGTGGTGGTAAGGGTGGTGAGGTGGGGTGTTGTGGGGGGGGGGGGGGGAGGAATAAATTTGCGTGAGGGATCGGGGGGGAGTGGGTGTAGATAGAGGGGGTGGAGGTGGGGGGAGTGGGGGGGGCACTGGTCGGGGGAGTGGGGACAGGGATTGGGGGCACGGGCAGGTAATTGGGTGCCAGGGGGTGTGTGGGTCGGGTACCCTTTGGTGGGGGTTATGAGGGGTGGGTCTTGCGGGGGGGGTGGGGGGAGGCAGTCAGGGGTGGGGGGGTATTGGCGGTCGGGGGTGGTAGGTGGGGGAGGGGGTGGGTGTTGGGCGGGGGTGTAAATGGGAGTTGAAGGGTATGGTTGGGAGGGGGGATGGGTAAGGGCTAACGGGGCTTTTGTAAGGTAACGTTGTAGAGGCTGTTTAGCGTTTCTAATAGGGGTGGGGAGGGGGGGGGGGGCTTGGGGGAGGGTAGAAATTGGAGGAGTGGAACCAGGGGCATGGTGGGAAGGGTTGGCGAATATGGGGGTGCCGGGGGGTGAATTTTACTGGTGTGGGTGTGGGTTTTGGATGGGTAGGTGTACTCTTTAGGGGTTGAGGTGCCAGAGTGGGTGTTAAAAGCCGCTGGGGGGTGAGGGCGGGGGGCGCTTGTTCTGTGGCAGGCTATGTGAAGGTTGTAGGTGGGTGGGGCTGGGGATAATTTTGTATATGTAGGGTGGATTGGGTTTGATATTTTGGCGAAGGATGTATTGGGGCGGGGTGGGCTTACGTCGGGGGTGCTGGTGGTGGGTGGAAGGTTTGGGGGGAGATGGGGATGGTGTTCGGGGATGGACGTGGGATTATTCGGGGGGGGAGCTTGGGATATGGAAGTTATGTGGGGGGTAGATGTGTAGACAGTATACCGAACCCTCCGTTGATCTTCCAATTTAAAAATTGAGTACCGGTAAAGTTATGGGTCGGTCTACTTTGGATATTCTGGTTTTGTCCACCATCACACAATACCAAATCAGTTTGAGGATAAAAAAAAAAATAAAGTCATTAATGTGATTTTTCGTTTTGTTATAAATATCGAAAAGTGTTTTACACTTTAAATGTTTTTTGTTAATCCATCTATATAAAAAAGGCTCCCCGCTTAACATGCGTTGTTGCTTCCATATTTTCGTAGTGTTTTTCAGTTGCATGCCTAATGTTGTTTGTGAAGTGCTTTTGCATTGATGTTCCATTTTTATTTTATTCACATCTTTCATATACAAATTTTGTGCCAGGTTATTTACACATTTTTCTCCCCTTTCCAAAATGTGTTAACACACCCTTGTTTGATATTTTTGGGTTATTCTAGTGAGTTACCTTTTTAGGGATCCAAAATGTTTGAGGCGTATAATAAGGAGCATTTTTAAGGTTATCTCACTAATGGGGGGTGGGGGGGGGGTGTGTGGTGTCGAGGGGTGCGGGGGTGGGGGAGGGGCGGGTATGAATGTTGTGTGGGGCGGTGATGATTGAGTATGTTTTGGCGGTTGGGCTGTTGTTTATTTGGTGTTTTGTTGTTTGGTCGGTTGGGGGGTGGGGGGGGTTGGGGTGGGTTGGGGGGGGGGGGGGGGGGGGGTTGGGGGGGGGGGGGGGGGGGGGTGACGGGGGGTTGTTTGGGGGGGTGGGGGGTCTGGTGGGGGGGGGTGGGTTTGGGGGGGGGGGTGGGGGTTTGTTTGGTTTGGTGGGGGGGGGGGGGGGGGGGGGGGGGGGGGTTGTGGGGGGTTTGTGTAACGTTTGGTATGGGTCGGTTTTTTTTCGGGGGGTTATAGGTGATTCGCAGGGGGGGTGTGTATTGGGTGCCTTTTTTGGACTTAAGTTATGTATTGGAATCTGATTGCTCGAGTGGTAGTTTATATGTAGTGGGGTCCGGCTTGGTGGTTGATCAGTGTTGAGGGTTAATCTTTGGGGGGCCCTTGTGGATGCTTGAACAAGGGTGGCTGGGGAGCACGGGTGTACTTGGAGAACGGAAAATTCATTCACCGGGGCTTATGAGCCTCTTACTCTATTAACCGTTATTTGTTTTCTTCAAGTGGTGTTTCCTATCCGATATATCTATCTATGTTCATGCAACCTTCCTCTTTGACATAGCTTCGACTTTTCCTTTCTTTCTTTGTTAAACGATAAAGTCTTTTTTTGGCTTTCAACTTTTTTTGTGTTTTGTTGTATGGGGAAAAACGATTTCAGATACATTATTGTTATACTTGAGCTTTTGTGCCTGAGGTTGGTGTTTTTTATTGACGGTTGAGGTTGTTGGTTGGTGATTGTCGGTGTTTGTTTTGTTGTTTTGAGGTTTGTCTTAGACTTCACCTATTTAAACAAGCAGCTTAGACATAGCAATCCTTCTTGATGTTGATTCAGGAATATGAAAACGTTCGTGCAGCGCATATCAAGCAGAGGATGAGAAAAACACCCATTCTTAGCTTTATTGTAATATATAAAGCCCAGAGATATCCAAAAGTACATCATATTAACCTTTCACAAGAATTGATTTCCGCCAACACCAAATAAAGTCCAAATTAACTCACCCGTAAATGAGCGCACTCATCACCATCATTTCTCTCTTCAGTGTTATAGTCCTGGATTTTAATTTTTTATCACCACGTATACTCATCAGTCCACGATATTTTATTGCCCCGATTTTTTGTCACAAAATTTTTTCCTAGATGTAATTGATATGTTAGCTCCTAAGTCTTACTATAGTCCTTATATTGTACTCAGTTCTTTTTGCTACGAATACCTGAATGAGTAAGGAATCATCCATTCCTATGTGTACTCTATTTATTACAATATTTTCATACTTCTTTTAAGAATATGCGTTTTTGGGGGGATTTGTCACGTTTTTTTTGGGTTGTGTGCGGATGCATTAATTGGTTTTTCAGGAATAGAGAAAAGAGGAGAGAAAGAAAGCAGAAAGAACTTTTTTTCTACGGTTTTTTTTAAATATTGATACTATAACACTTTCCACTTGGGGACTTCTTTAATGATGCATTACTGGCTTAAATGACCGACGAGATTTTGGTCTCTTTCTACCATTTGTTGATTGTAAAAAAAATTAGTTTTATGCGCCTCCCAAAAGATTTCCAATATGCATTATTTATAAATATTCACAAAGAGAAGCTTACCTCAATAGACAAAAAAAGGAATGAAGTCTAACCTTAAAAGTTAGGCCAATGGTATTTAATAGGACACTATCCTAGGTATTCATTACTTCTACTTTCCCCGTTTGCGGTTTTTTGACTAGTCGGTATATGCTAATCCTTTTACGCTTCTTATTCGTGGAGGTTCGGCGTAGGGGGGGGGGTGGGGGGTGTTTGGGGGGATGTTGGTGGGGCGGTGGGGGGGGGGGGTGGGTGGGGTTGTTTGGAGTTAGTTTTTTGGGGGGTTGTTGATGTTTTTGCGGTTTGGCGTGCTGGAGGAGGGAGGGGGGGTGTGTTTGATTGGGCTTGCGGGGGGTTTTTCTTGGGTTTGGTGGGACTTGCATTGCCTTTGGCAGTAGGGGTCTATTTCGTCTTGGGTGAGGGGGGAGGCCTTATATACTTGTTGGTTGAGTTTTTTTATGGTGGGTGCGGGTTTGCCGGTGTCTCTCGTGGGCTTGCTATAGTGATTTGTTGTCCTGTTAGGGGGTTACATATGGCTGTTAGATTGCGGGTTGGGGGGGTTGGGGTTTTGACATGTGTTTCAGCCATGGGCGTTTGGGATTTGTCTTTCTACGTCAGTTTAGTTTATATAAACTTTTTCCGGGTTTGGTGTTTCGTGTGACTATATTTTTGTTGAGAAGACCGTGTTAAACTTGTTTAGGTTGTTGTGGGAGGTTGATTTCTCTCACGCTTTTTAATGATCCCGTTTTTTCTTTTTAAAGAGTTGTTGTTGTTTGTTTGTTTGAACGGCGTGTCGAGGGCTGTGGGTGTAGTGGGGGTCTCGATGGAGTAGGTTTGTGCTAGGGTCGATTTGTGTGCCTGGTGGGTTGGGGGTTTATGCTGTTTTGTGTTTTGTCTTTATATTATATCTATCTGATTCTTTTTTGTTGTCATCCTGTGTATAACCTTTTAAAAATAAAAAAAAATAAATTTAAAAAGGTTTTTTGATTTGGTGCTCTGATTTTTTCTAAGTATGATATGATTTTTGACATATGTTGTATATGTAGAAGATCTAAAGCGCCTCTCAATGACTTGTTACTCCTCTCGTTAATTTTGGTATAATATAGGAAGCCGGCGTTATTGTGATTGTGTTTGGGTGCAAATTTTTACATACCAATGCCTTCTTTTGCTTATGGTACATTTCGATTGTAGTCCAATTGCCCGTGCCACCCGTGATTTTTTTATTCCGTGATAGTTTTGTTGGTATTGGGCCCGTGGTGTCCGGGGTGAGGTGGGGGTGGGGGTGGGAGTTGGTCTGTGGGCCCTTGGGGACCTTGGTTGGGTAGGTGGTTATTTTTGGTGTTTTGTCTGGCACAGGGGCAGGGGGGGGGGGTTTTTGGCTGGTCACACTGGGTGCGTGCGAGGTTTTTGTTGTGGTGCTTGACATGGTGGGGTGGGAGGGGGAAATGGGTGGTGGTGGTTAGACATGGGGGGTTCGAGGTAACGCGAGTGTAGCGTGCGGATGGGTATGTAGCGAGGGAGGTTGGGATCGGGGGGATCGGGGTATGGGAGTTCTTGGAGTTGTAGGTCACGGGTTTTTGCGGGGTGGGTCGGGGAACTTTTGTCTGGAATGGGGTCCGGTTTTTATATTTTCTTATTTTTTAATTTTTTTCTTTTAGTTTTTTATAATTTTAGATTTTTTGTTATTTTTGTTATTTTTCTAAAATTTGAAAAAAAAATAAATGAAAAATAATCTTTTTGGTTTATTTTATTGGTGTTAAAATATTTAAATATGATACAGGATATATGGATTGGTACCACTTACTATTTATCAACTTCATCTGCCAATTGTTTTTTCAGAGTTCCGGCTACTTTCTTAATTTTTTTTTTTTTTTTCTTCTTTTTACTTTTCTCTTTTAATTTTAAAACTTCGCAATTCCCAACTTGTTGATCATAAATTTTAAATTTATTTCGGCCAAGACAAGCGCCAGGAGCTCAAGCCAAGAAGAGAGCAAAGAGCCTTTCACATCATCAAGCCAAAGAGATTTTAGTTGATGATGTCTGCCAGTAGGGGATAGTTTTGGTTGGATGTGATAATCCCCGTTTTTATCATTGACAATATGTTTATGTTATGAATTCAGCATTCTCAACAAGTCCTACCTGCTGATTTGATAACACTGCTACATACATAAGATTAGTGATATATCTGTTATTTGCTATCTGAAATAATAGCAAGCCATTTGGCATGTTTTGAAAACATTTGGAACTTCTGCTCGAACTTCATTTACAGGCTCGTATCATTATTGAATGACATTTCTAAGACCGTAAATGTTATCGATTTTCAGAAGACATGCCATTATTACCTCTTTTTATATTTTCTCATTTTTTAATTTTTTTTCTTTGGTTTTTTTTATTTGAGCACAACAGCCAGACAAAGCAATATATTCAGCTTCCGTACTGGATATCGCAGCGCTTTTCTGCCTTTTAGACGACCAGCTAACAAGTCTATCACCCAAAAGTTGCATACTACCAGAAGTGCTACGGCGTGTATCTTGACAACCAGCATGATCCGCATCTGCAAATGTTGTTAGAGCAATCAAAGAATCCTTCGGATACCATAGACCCTGATGTACGGTTCCTTTTAGATACCTAAAGATCCCTTTTACCGCATTTAAGTGCTTTTCGGTAGGCCGAGCCTGATATCGGGCACACATGCATATAGCAAATTGTAGGTCAGGTCTACTGGTTGTAAGATAAAGGAGGGTGCCAATCATACCATGATAGTGTGACGGATCTACGGCTTTCCCTTCTTTATCCTCATCCAGTTTGGATTTCTCCACCATTGGAGTATCCACTGGGTCACAAGAGTCAAAATCGTATTTCTTTAAAGATTCAAGGGCATATTTTGACTGGTTAATAAAGATGCCTCTTGGAGTTTAAGAAATCTGTAATCCTAAGAAAAATAAGATTTTGCCCATCATTGACATCTTAGATTTTAAACATATGATTTTAGAAAATAGATCACAAAGTTCAGGTGTAGATGCAGCAAAGATAATATCATCGACATAAATTTGTACCAGAAGTAATTCCTCGCCGTCTCTGCGCATGAACAATGTAAGATCCACTAAGCCTTTGGAAAAGTCTTGGGATATCAAGAACGAAGACAACATATCATACCACGCGTGTGGAGCTTGTTTCAACCCATAAAGAGCTTTCTTTAGCTTATATACGTGATTGGGGTTATCTTTATCCACGAACCCATCCGAATGGATAACATAAACCTCTTCTCGTAGATTACCATTCAGAAATGCAGTCTTCACATTCATTTGGTATACGACCATGTTCATATGAGCAACAAACGCGAGAAAAATCCTTATAGCCTCTAATCTCGCAACCGGAGCAAAAGACTCTTCAAAATTGATTCCCTCCTCTTGATGGTAACCACGGGCTACTAATCGAGCTTTGTTTTTCAAAATTCCTCCCAGTTCGTCTAGTTTCACTTTGTAGATCCACTTCAAAGTAATCACCATAACTTTGTCTGGTCGGGGTTCAAGCTCCCATACTTCAAGTCATTCAAACTCATTAAGTTCTTCTTGCATTGCTTCAATCCAACAAACTTGAGTCAAAGCATCTTTATACGTCTTGGGTTCAACAGCAGTAAGGAAAGCATCGTAGTAACAGAAAAGAGCTTGCTCATGTAATTGCAGCCGAGTGGAAACTGGTCTAGCAAGATCACCGATTATGTTTTCAAGTGGATGATCCTTAGTCCATTTGCTATTGTGTTCAGAAATTTGGTGATCAGGGTGCACAATTATATGAATAGAACCCGATGATGAAGATTGATCAGAAGGGATTTCTGGAATTGGAACACCAAAGTACGGATCATTACCCATATGTGCAACTTCAATATCATGATTATCTTCTTCAACATCGTTCAGAATGACGGGAGGTTCGGTTTTGGGTGTTGTTTGAGAATTACTTGGAGATGGTGCATCTTGGTCAACTGTAGTTGATGAAGGTGAACCGGTTGAGTCAGCAAGAACTGGAGCAATTACTTCATTAATTGGAGCAACAACTTCAGGAGCTGGATGATCAACACTAGGTGAAGGATTGAGAAATTCATCGAACAATGGTTGAAACAGCATATCCCAGTCAGTTCGCGAAGGTGGTACAAATGGTGTTGAAGGATGAGGGTTTGGCACGAGTCCTGAATTGATTGTTGCAGGAGTCATATCATGAAGTGTGGGTCCTGAACTGCTATGATCAGAAGCCATTGCAGTCAGCTCATCAAAGTCAACGTGAATGGTTTCAATTATTCGTCTGGTACGTCTGTTGTAAATCCAGAATGCTTTCTTCGTGGGTGCATAGCCAATGAAAATACCTATATCGGCCTTCGGTTGTAACTTGCCCAAGTTCTCGCTATCATTCGTTTGGTAGCAGAATGCACCAAACACATGAAGATACGATAGGTCGGGAGGTTTGTTGTGCAGAAGCTTGTATGGTGTTTTACCGTGTCGACGGCGTATCATGGAACGATTTTGGGTATAACAGGTTGTAGCAACCGCTTCGGCCCATAGAAATAAAGGAACTTTTGCATAAATTAACATAGTGCGGGCTGCTTCAATTAGCGTACGGTTTCGTCTTTTAACAACACCGTTTTGCTGTGGAGAGCGGGCAACAGATGTTTCATGAGAGATGCCAACCTTCTCATAATATTCATGTAATGTCTGATTAACAAACTCAGTTCCATTATCTGTTCTGATGCGTCGGACGGTTTCCTTAAGTCGTACTTGGATCATCTTCAAAAAATTGATAATAAAAGCTGGAGCTTCATCTTTTGATCGCAAGCATTTTACCCATGTAAATCAAGAGTAATCATCGACAATAACAAGGATGTACTTCTTTCCATTGACACTCGCGACACACATTGGTCCACACAGATCCATGTGCAACAGATAGAGTTTTTCTTGATTGGTGTCCTCAGATTTGGGTTTGTGAGGTTTCTTCATGCTCTTGCCTAATGCACATGCAGAACACAAATGGTCCTTTTCAAACTTAAGCTTAGGGAGACCTCGAACAAGACCATGTCTGGCAAGATGATTAATAGCTCTGAAGTTCAAATGAGAGAGACGACGATGCCATAACCAAGACTTGGTTTTAGAGGCCTTTGACAAGAGACAGATAGGAGAGGACGCCATCATATCCCCAAGAGAGAGTGTATAAAGATTGTCCCCTCGAGATCCAGTTAATAAATCAACACCTTCTAGATTGCGAATGTAGCAGGTGTGTTGACGAAACGCAACTTCGAGGTTGGAATCACAAAATTATCCCATAGAGAATAGATTATGCCCAAGTCCTTCAACATAAAAAACCTTGAAATTGTAACATTCCCAATCTGATAGTCTCCATAACCCATAATCTTTGTTACATAATCATTACCGAATTTGACTGTACCCAAGAACTTATTGACGAAATTGGTAAGCTGAGAGCGATCTCCGGTCATATGCTTGGAGCAGCCGGAGTCCAAATACCAAAGGACAATTTGGACGACCTGCATTCATCAAGAGAGGAAGATGGAACATTGGAAACTATGGATCCCCAGGATTGACTGGGTTCTGAATTGTTAGCAGTTACAGATTTAATAACCTTATAATTGTTAACAGGAACACTAGTTTTAGACTTCCTAGGTTTCCTTGAGTAAACCAATGTGACTACAGGTTTAGGTGTTTTATTATCTAGAGCATATGATTTCCTAAGGGGCACTTCAGTAGTTGTGGTAATCCTAGTTAAAGGGCACGCATTTCCTACTATAGTGAAGATCCGACCAGTAGGTCTCCAGATATATCCAAATGGTAAAACACCTTTCTTGTTAGGTTTCATCCAAACTTTTCTCTTTGAATTTTTCTTAACAGATCTAGATTTAGCACGAGCATTCACATTATTGATAAAATCAAGAACACACAAATCATGATTATCAGAAAGCATGCAACCATTACACTTAACACATTTAAGGTCAGAATTCGCATTAAGCTTGGAATGCTGCACAGGAGCAGTTCCTTTTGGTTCAACAACATGATCTTTATTTTTCAAACTAGATTTAACTTTCCTAGGGTGGGCTTCTACTTTATTCTTCAGAATTCTACTTTGTGTTTGCTGAATCTTATCTTTCTTTGTATTGCCTGAAGGCTGTGATCCGCTAGCACTAGTAGACTGTTTTACTCCTGTAGAAGACAACATAGGTTTGTTAGAAACTAGGTTTGAGGTATGGGCTGTTTTTGTGTTTCTTGAGGATGTGACGGGCTCAGTAAATCTAACGCTTTTGACTTTGTTCATCGGGGTCACAGCCACTAATTGTTCTCCAGAACTGTTGATACTAGGACAGGTTTTACTGATTTTAGAAAGCATCTCCTGAATTAGTTTAGTATACTTACAGGCAGATTCTAAGAGTGGATCTAAGGGATAATTAGCTTTAATATGATCGACTAGATCCCTAAGAACTGCGGCTTCTTCCTGAGAATGCTTAATATAGGCAGAGTGAGTTGTCCTTTTATTCAACAATTTGGGGGTTATTGGTTCCACATTAACTTGATGCAACTCTGGATCACTAGGGTGGTTTGAAACATTATTATCAACTAGGGCTTTTCCTTTAAGTTTCCTTAATTCATCCTTGAGAGCTGTTATTGCCAAAGCCTTTTCCTGAAGACTAGCATTTAAATCAGAAATTTCCGCAGACTTTATATTGACTTGATTAATTAAACCATCACATTGTTCTTTTGATCGAATACGTGCTGGTTTAATCGAGTCATAAAGTTGCTTATAGGTCTGTTTCAAATGCTCATTCTCAGCAATAAGCTTTGTCACCCTATGATCCAATTCAATATTTATGGTTTCAATCTCTTCTAAGTCCTGTTTGATCTTATCCATTTTTCCACTTAGAGATTTAATTCTCTCTTTCAACTTCTTAATTATCGTGTCTTTCTCTTGGGACTGAGCTTTCAATTCATTTAATTCAAACAATTGATCAAAACTTGGAACACTTTGATTTGAAACAAAATTTTCCCTTTGAAAAATTCATGTTTAAGTTTGAGTGTTAACTTCTAAAGAGATGCAATTGTTTTTTCAGAAGGTAAAACTTTTGAAACAATTTATCGTAAGTTTCCCTTTAACAAATCTGTTTTTGAAGCACAGTCATCAAGTTTGAGACACTTTTAACATTTCATGTCACATTCATATAATCATTCTCCACTGTTTAATTAAAAAGTAAGTTCACAAATACATTGTTCATCACATGTTCAAGAGTCGTTCATTTTCGTTAAAACTGATTCATCTTAATTCAATGTTTTTGACTCAATACAATGTTGTTCCACAGCCTATTCCATTTGATAGAAGACATTTTGGACTTCATAAATTTCATCAACCAAAATGTTGGTTGAATGTGCTAAATAAGTCCTTCAGAGCTTTTACAAATGGAATTATTTCATCCTAAAACTAGCTTTAGTAGGTTCGACAGCCCACGAACCCTTAGTGATAAGCTGTGTATGGGTCCTTTCTTTGACTACCACATCAAAGTTTAGCAAGTAAGGAATTTAAGTTTTTTCAAACTCGGGTTTAAACCAGCTGACTTTAGGAAGTTCTTTTGGAACCTCAAAATTGGTGGGTCTAATAGAAAGTGTGGGTTCTGAAGAATTCACAGAATTCTTAGACCAAAAGGCTTGTTCAAAAAAATATTCAGTTTGTGGAACAAATCGTGTCGAATAATCTTTGTTAAGAGCAACATAATCTATCGGTGTGGTATCAACTTGCTTTTCCTTTTCTAACATCATATTATCCCATTTTTAAAAGCAATTGGAACGACTCTCTTCAGCAAGTGCTAAGGTTTCTTCTGAATCAGGAATCACAATAGGATTAGTTTGAACAATAATATCACCAACATATAGCTTTGGTTTCGACTGCTGAGCTTTCTTCAGATAGAAGGGATTTTGAAAACCTAGAGCTTGTTTAGTGGTACTATCATAGAAAAACTAAGGTTTCGTCAACATGTGAACAGTTTGTGCAGATTGATCTCTTTTAAAAACAATATTATCTAGTTGTTTGATCTGCTTTTCTAGAGCTATTTCTCTATCAATGTTCCTAGATTCTTCTTTCTTAAAATCATTTTTTAGAAGAGTAACCGTTTGTAATAAAGATTCCTTTTCTTTTAAATGCTCTGAAAGAGTTTGTTTAAGAAGATCAATCTCTACAGACTGTGCACATGTGTCTGAAATGTTATCCTTACTCCTTAAGTCAACATTTTATCCTTCTTTCAAAACTTTAACTTGTTCCTTATATCTTTCAAGCTCAGCAGTTAAGGTATCATTGACACTCTTATTTTCTAGATTGGTCTTGGTACAATTAGCTACTTGGGTTTTAAGCTGTTCAATCACAGATAATATCAAATCATCTTGTTGTGCAGAGGAGTTAGAATTCTGAACAGTTACTTGTTGTGATTCAATCACATACTGAGAATAAGGAATGATATTGCTATCACTGGTTATTTCAGTCTCTGAATGATTCACAACATTCGACTGTTGAGAAGAGGGCATCACCTGCACAGCTTGATGTGCCACATTATTATTCATATTATCATGATTGTGTACCTCAGCAAGAGCATCTCTGAACATAATAATAAATTCGCACATGAGAGCAACTTTTGCAGAGTTAGAGTTCGTCACAATCAAATCATATACATCCCAAAATCATCAGCTTGATCAAGCACAATGTGAAGTGACAGTCTGTGTCTTTGACCTTCGGGGGGTGGGGGAGAATATCTGGATCTGCCAAAAAAGCTAGTTCCTCCTCATTTAGAATTTGACCATGTGCTTGAGCTTGTACCAGCAACACTTTCTCCTTAAACCATGAATCATCCCTTTTTCTCTTTGGTTTGGTGCACTGTCTGGACATGTGGCCTTCCCCTTTGCAGTTATAGCAAATAACCGTCCTCTGTTTTCTAGAATTGCTTCCCATTTCTCTCTGGAGTATAAGTCCCTTAGAAGTACCCAGCATTCAAAGAAGTTTGTCTCCCCTAAATTGGTTGTAGTGTCACTCTTCCATTATTGATGGTAGCTTGTTACCTAGGGTTAGACGAGTTTCCTCAGGTGATTATTGGTTGTGGGATACGGAAGGTGACAACTGCAGTTAAAAAACAACATCATTGATTGATGGCATCAATGGATCATCACCTTTCTGGAAACACTGAACAATTAATAGAGTCTTGTTAGGAAAATTTAGATTGTTTGGTTAATTTGGGGAGAAAATCTAAATTGAGGTATGGATGATGAAGGAGAATAACGTTGTGGGTGAATTGATGATTGAAAATCAGTGGATGATAAGTTACTGAAAGAGGTGTTTGAGATTGATGAGTTAAGTATATTGTAGATTAGATAAGGTGAACCAACTGTGGGAGATGGATCTGTTGAAGCTGGTGTTGAAGTTGAGTGTTTTTGGTAAGTGTGTTTGATGAGTTTGAATAAGGTGACTGTGTTATTTGGTGAATGCAACTAAAGCAAGAGGACCGGAGTTACGTTCATGCATCAAAGCGAACTTGTCCTCATTGCTTTAGTTGCATCTCTCCAAATAACACAGTCACCTTATCAACTCATCAACACACTACCAAAACCACTCAACTTCAACCACCAGCTTCAACATTATCCATCTCCACAGATGGGTTCACCTTTGCCGTCTCAATAATACTCAACTCATCAATCATCAACACCTCTTTCAGTAACTTATCCATCCAATGATTTTCAATCATCAATTCACCACAACGTTATTCTCCATCATCATCCATCCCTCAATTGGAATATCCTCCCCAAATTAACCAACAATCTAAATTTTCCTAACAAGACTCCTATCTAATTGTTCCAGTGTTCCAGAAAGGTGATGATCCCATTGATGCCATCAATCACATGATGTTGTTTTTTACTGCAGTTGTCACCTCCCGTTATCCCACTACCAATAATCAGCTGAGAAACTCGTCTAACCCTAGGCAACAAGCTACCATCAATAATGGAAGAGTTACACTACAACCAATTTAGGGAGGCCCCCCCGCCCAAAACTCGTTTATTGCGGGTACTTCAAGGACTTACACTCTAGGAGCAAGTGGAAGCAATTCTAAAACAAAGGGAATATTGGGTGAAGAATCGGTTATTTGCTATAACTGCAAAGGGGAAGGCCACATGTCCAGACAGTGCACCAAACCAAAGAGAAAAAGGGATGATTCATGGTTTAAGGAGAAAGTGTTGCTGGTACAAGCTCAAGCACATGGTCAAATTCTAAATGAGGAGGAACTAGCTTTTTGGCAGATCCAGATATTCCTGAAGGTCAAAGCACACAGACTGTCATTACTCACAATGCTGCTTATCAAGCTGATGATTTGGATGCATATGACTCTGATTGTGACGAACTCAACTCTGCCAAAGTTGCTCTCATGGCGAATTTATCTCATTATGGTTCAGATGCTCTTGCTGAGGTACACAATCATGATAATATGAATAATAATGTGGCACATCAAGCTGTGCAGGTGATGCCCTCTTCTCAACAGTCGAATGTTGTGAATCATTCAGAGACTGAAATAACCAGTGATAGCAATATCATTCCTTATTCTTAGTATGTGATTGAATCACAACAAGTAACTGTTCAGAATTCTAACTCCTCTGCACAACAAGATGATTTGATATTATCTGTGATTGAACAGCTTAAAACCCAAGTAGCTAATTGTACCAAGACCAATCTAGAAAATAAGAGTGTCAATGATACCTTAACTGCTGAGCTTGAAAGATATAAGGAACAAGTTAAAGTTTTGAAAGAAGGACAAAATGTTGACTTAAGGAGTAAGGATAACATTTCAGACACATGTGCACAGTCTGTAGAGATTGATCTTCTTAAACAAACTCTTTCAGAACATTTAAAAGAAAAGGAATCTTTATTACAAACGGTTACTCTTCTAAAAAATGATTTTAAGAAAGAAGAGTCTAGGAACATTGATAGAGAAATAGCTCTAGAAAAGCAGATCAAACAACTAGATAATATTGTTTTTAAAAGAGATCAATCTGCACAAACTGTTCACATGTTGACGAAACCTTAGTTTTTCTATGATAGTACCACTAAACAAGCTCTAGGTTTTCAAAATCCCTTCTATCTGAAGAAAGCTCAGCAGTCGAAACCAAAGCTATATGTTGGTGATATTATTGTTCAAACTAATCCTATTGAGATTCCTGATTCAGAAGAAACCTTAGCACTTGCTGAAGAGAGTCGTTCCAAAATGCTTTCAAAACATAAGGATAATATGATGTTAGAAAAGGAAAAGCAAGTTGATACCACACCAATAGATTATGTTGCTCTTAACAAAGATTTTTCGACACGATTTGTTCCACAAACTAAATGCCTTTTGGTCTAAGAATTCTGTGAATTCTTCAGAACCCACACTTTCTATTAGACCCACCAATGTTGAGGTTCCAAAAGAACTTCCTAAAGTCAGCATGGTTAACACGAGTTTGAAAAAACTTAAATACCATCTTGCTAACTTTGATGTGGTAGTCAAAGAAAGGACCACACCCACAGCTATCACTAAGGGTTCGTGGGGTTTCGAACATACAAAAGCTTGTTTTAGGGATGAAATAATTCCATTTGTACAAGCTCTAAAGGACTTATTTAGCACATTCAACCAACATTTGGTTGATGAACTTTCTGAAGTCCAAAATGTCTTCTATCAAATGGAACAGGCTGTGGAACAACATTGTATTGAGTCAAAAACATTTGAAGTTAAGATGAATCAAGTTTTGAACGAAAATGAATGACTCTTGGAACAAGTGATGAGCAAAGATATTGTGAACTTACTTGTTAATTCTTCTGTGGAGAATGATTATGTGAATGTGCATGAATTTTAAAAGTGTCTCAAACTTGAGACTGTGCTTCAAACAGATTTTGTTAAAAGGGAAACTTATGATAAATTGTTCAAAAGTTTTACCATTCTTGAAAAACATTGCATCTCTTTAGAAGTTGACACTCAACTTAAACATGAAATTTTTCAAAGGGAAAATTCTGTTTCAAATCAAAGTGTTCCAAGTTTTGATCAATTATTTGAATTAAATGAATTGAAAGCTCAGTCCCAAGAGAAAGACACGGTAATTAAGAAGTTGAAAGAGAGAATTAAATCTCTAAGTGGAAAAATGGATAAGATCAAACAGGACTTAGAAGAGATTGAAACCATAAATATTGAATTGGATCATAGGGTGACAAAGCTTATTGCTGAGAATGAGCATTTGAAACAGACCTATAAGCAACTTTATGACTCGATTAAACCAGCACGTATTCGATCAAAAGAACAATGTGATGGTTTAATTAATCAAGTCAATATAAAGTCTGCGGAAATTTCTGATTTAAATGCTAGTCTTCAGGAAAAGGCTTTGGCAATAACAACACTTAAGGATGAATTAAGGAAACTTAAAGGAAAAGCCCTAGTTGATAATAATGTTTCAAACCACCCTAGTGATCCAGAGTTGCATCAAGTTAATGTGGAACCAATAACCCCCAAATTGTTGAATAAAAGGACAACTCACTCTGCTAATTATCCCTTAGATCCACTCTTAGAATCTGCCTGTAAGTATACTAAACTAATTCAGGAGATGCTTTCTAAAATCAGTAAAACCTGTCCTAGTATCAACAGTTCTGGAGAACAATTAGTGGCTGTGACCCCGATGAACAAAGTCAAAAGCGTTAGATTTACTGAGCCCGTCACATCCTCAAGAAACACAAAAACAGCCCATACCTCAAACCTAGTTTCTAACAAACCTATGTTGTCTTCTACAGGAGTAAAACAGTCTACTAGTGCTAGCGGATCACAGCCTTCAGGCAATACAAAGAAAGATAAGATTCAGCAAACACAAAGTAGAATTCTGAAGAATAAAGTAGAAGCCCACCCTAGGAAAGTTAAATCTAGTTTGAAAAATAAAGATCATGTTGTTGAACCAAAAGGAACTGCTCCTGTGCAGCATTCCAAGCTAATTGCGAAATTCTACTTATGTGTTAAGTGTAATGGTTGCATGCTTTCTGATAATCATGATTTGTGTGTTCTTGATTTTATCAATACTGTGAATGCTCGTGCTAAATCTAGATCTGTTAAGAAAAATTCAAAGAGAAAAGTTTAGAAACCAACAGGAAAGGTGTTTACCAATATTGGATATATCTGGAGACCTACTGGTCGGATCTTCACTATAGTAGGAAATGCGTGCCCTTTAACTAGGATTACCACAACTACTGAAGTGCCCCTTAGGAAATCATCTGCTCTAGATAATAAAACACCTAAACCTGTAGTCACATTGGTTTACTCAAGGAAACCTAGGAAGTCTAAAACTAGTGTTCCTGTTAACAATTATAAGGTTATTAAATCTGTAACTGCTAACAATTCAGAACCCAGTCAATCCTGGGGATCCATAGTTTCCAATGTTCCATCTTCCTCTCTTGATGAATGCAGGTCATCCAAATTGTCCTCTGGTATTTGGACTCCGGCTGCTCCAAGCATATGACCGGAGATCGCTCTCAGCTCACCAACTTCGTCAGCAAATTCTTGGGTACTGTCAAATTCGGTAATGATCATGTTGCAAAGATTATGGGTTATGGAGACTATCAGATTGGGAATGTTACAATTTCAAGGGTTTATTACGTTGAAGGACTTGGGCATAATCTATTCTCTGTGGGATAATTTTGTGATTCCAACCTCGAAGTTGCGTTCCGTCAACACACCTGCTACATTCACAATCTAGAAGGTGTTGATTTATTAACTGGATCTCGAGGGGACAATCTTTATACACTCTCTCTTGGGGATATGATGGCATCCTCTCCTATCTGTCTCTTGTCAAAGGCCTCTAAAACCAAGTCTTGGTTATGGCATCGTCGTCTCTCTCATTTGAACTTCGGAGCTATTAATCATCTTGCCAGACATGGTCTTGTTCGAGGTCTTCCTAAGCTCAAGTTTGAAAAGGACCATTTGTGTTCTGCATGTGCATTAGGCAAGAGCACGAAGAAACCCCACAAACCCAAATCTGAGGACACCAATCAAGAAAAACTCTATCTGTTGCACATGGATCTGTGTGGTCCAATGCGTGTCGCGAGTGTCAATGGAAAGAAGTACATCCTTGTTATTGTCGACGATTACTCTCGATTTACATGGGTAAAATGCTTGCGATCAAAAGATGAAGCTCCAGCTTTTATTATCAATTTTTTGAAGATGATCCAAAAACTACTTAAGGAAACTGACCGACGCATCAGAATAGATAATGAACTGAGTTTTGTCCCATCAGACATTATGATGGAATATTCTGAGAAGGTTGGCATCCTCTCTGAAACATCTGTTTCCCGCTCTCCACAGCAAAATGGTGTTGTTGAAAGACGAAATCATACGCTAATTGAAGCAGCCCGCACTATGTTAATTTATGCAAAAGCTCATTTATTTCTTTGGCCTGAAGTGGGGTTCTACAGCCTGTTAGAACCAAAAACGTCCATGATACGCCGTCGACATGTAAAAAGCCCAACAAACCAGCTTCTGCACAACAAACCCCCCGACCTATCGTAATCTTCAATGTGTTTTGGTGCACTCTACTACCACAACGAAAGATAGTGAGAACTTGAGCTAAGTTACAACCGAAGGCCGATATAGGTATTTTCATTGGCTATGCACCCACGAAGAAAGCATTCCGGATTTACAACAGACGTACCAAACGAATAATTGAAACCATTCATGTTGACTTTGATGAGCTGACTGCGTTGGCTTCTGAACACAGCAGTTCAGGACCCGCACTTCATGAAATGACTCCTGCAACAATCAGTTCAGGACTCGTGCCAAAACCCCCTTCCTTCAACACCTTGTACCACCTTCACGAACTGACTGGGATATTGTTTCAACCCGGTTCGATGAATTTCTCAATCCTTCACCTAGTGTTGATCATCCAGCTCCTGAAGTTGTTGCTCCTGAAGTAATTGCTCCAGTTCTTGCTGACTCAACCGGTTCACCTTCATCAACTACAGTTGACCAAGATGCACCATCTCCAAGTAACTCTCAAACAACACCCGAAACCGAACCTCCCGTCATTCCGAACGATGTTGAGGAAGATAATCATGATATTGAAGTTGCACATATGGGTAATGATCCGTACTTTGGTGTTCTAATTCCAGAAATCCCTTCTGATCAATCTTCATCATCGGGTTCTATTCATACAATTGTGCACCCTGATCACCAAATTTCTAAACACAATAGCAAATGGACTAAGGATCATCCACTTGAAAACATAATCGGTGAACTCGCTAGACCAGTTTCCACTCGGCTGCAATTACATGAGCAAGCTCTTTTCTGTTACTACGATGCTTTCCTCACTGCTGTTGAACCCAAGACGTATAAAGATGCTTTGACTCAAGCATGTTGGATTGAAGCAATGCAAGAAGAACTTAATGAGTTCGAACGACTTAAAGTATGGGAGCTCGTACCCCGACCAGACAAAGTTATGGTGATTACTTTGAAGTGGATCTATAAAGTGAAACTAGATGAACTTGGAGGAATATTGAAGAACAAAGCTTGATTAGTATCCCGTAGTTACCGTCAAGAGGAGGGAATCGATTTTAAAGAGTCTTTTGCTCTGGTTGCGAGATTAGAGGCTATAAGGATTTTTCTCGCGTTTGCTGCTCATATGAACATGTTCGTATACCAAATGGATGTGAAGACTACATTTCTAAATGATAATCTGCGGGAAGAGGTTTATGTTAGCCAGCTGGATGGGTTCGTGGACAAAGATAACCCCAATCACGTGTATAAGCTAAAGAAAGCTCTTTATGGGTTGACACAAGCTCCACGCGCGTGGTATGATATGTTTTCTTCGTTCTTGATATCCCAAGACTTCTCCAAAGGCTCAGTGGATCCTACATTGTTCATCCGCAGAGACGGCAAGGAATTACTTCTGGTACAAATTTATGTCGATGATATTATCTTTGCTGCATCTACACCTGAACTTTGTGATCTATTTTCTAAAATCATGTGTTCAAAATTTAAGATGTCAATGATGGGCAAAATCTCATTTTTCTTAGGATTACAGATTTCTCAAAGTCCCAGAGGCATCTTTATTAACCAGTCAAAATATGCCCTTGAATCTTTAAAGAAATACGGTTTTGACTCTTGTGACCCAGTGGATACTCCAATGGTGGAGAAATCCAAACTGGATGAGGATAAAGAAGGGAAAGCCGTAGATCCGTCACACTATCGTGGTATGATTGGCACCCTCCTTTATCTTACAGCCAGTAGACCTGACCTACAATTTGCTATATGCATGTGTGCCCGGTATCAGGCTCGGCCTACCGAAAAGCACTTAAATGCGGTAAAAAGGATCTTTCGGTATCTAAAAGGAACCGTACATCGGGGTCTATGGTATCCAAAGGATTCTTTGATTGCTCTAACAGCATTTATAGATGCGAATCATGCTGGTTGTCAAGATACACGATGTAGCACTTCTGGTAGTATGCAACTTTTGGGTGATAGAATTGTTAGCTGGTCGTCTAAAAGGCAGAAAAGCGCTGCGATATCCAGTAGGGAAGCTGAATATATTGCTTTGTCCGGCTGTTGTGCTCAAATCCTTTGGATGAGATCATAGCTTACCGACTATGGCTTTGGATTCAATAAAATTCCAATGTAATGTGATAACAAAAGCACTATTGCCTTATGTTGCAACAATGTTCAACATTCCAGATCCAAGCATATAGACATCAGATTTCACTTTATCAAGGAGCATGTTGAGAATGGGGTGATCGAACTTTACTTTGTCAATACGGAATATCAACTGGCAGACATCTTCACTAAAGCTCTTGGCCGAAATAGAATTGAATTTCTGATCAACAAGCTGGGAATGCGAAGTTTTACGCCGGAGACTCTGAAACAATTAGCAGATGAAGTTGATGAATAGTAGTGGTACCTATTCAAATATCCTGTATCATATGTATATATTTTTAAAACCATAAAAACCAAAAAGATTTTTCATTTTTCAAATTTTTATAAAAACAAAATACAAAAATATAAAATCTTAAAAACCAAAGAAAAAATTAAAAAAATGAGAAAATATAAAAAGAGGTAATAATGGCATGTCTTCTGAAAATCGATAACATTTACGGTCTTAGAAATGTCATTCAATAATGATACGAGCCTGTAAATGAAGTTCGAGCAGAAGTTCCAAATGTTTTCAAAACATGCCAAATGGCTTGCTATTATTTCTGATAGCAACCCGGTCTTCATTTTAAAGGCAAGTATTTCAAAAAGGAAACTTGACCTCTCAACGAGAATTTATTCTCGGGCATGGTCTACTTAATGACCATGCAAAGGCTTGTGATTACTTTGCATCACAACCCGTGCTTCCTATATTCTATAAGTGTACGCGTTAGTGCGCTTATGTGTTAAAATAAGAGAAATCTTATTTTTATTCTTAAAAAGTTATCTTCATAATGAATCTGTGTTTTCAGTAATCACAAAAAGATTTTTCAAAGACAATTTGACCACTAAAACAATGACAACAACTCTTTAAATAGAAAATGGGTCATTATTTGAGGGGGAGAAATCGTCATCAAATAATCTTTTAAAACAGTCTAAACGGACTTTCAAATAAGTCACGAATAAACGGATCAAAGTTTTTAATAATGACGAATCACAATTAAATGGGAGTCTTAAAAAAAGGAATTTTAGACCTACACAAGCTGTTGATGTCATTTTTTAAAACTTTATGGACTTATTGTGCCAATTATAAGACTTAGTTTGATTCTCATATGAATAGAATTTAAAGCTTATAATTCCTTCAGAACACGATCTCGAGTATATGTCGTACTAGGTTTTGCTGATTCCTAGGTATCAAAACCAGCAAGGGGGAAGGAATAGATATACAAGAAAGATAATGAGTATCTCGCGCGTGATAAAATTCATACCCCAATTCTCATTTAGCTTCATTCTAGGAAGACAAATGTCTAAAAACTTCTAAAAGGCGCAAATAGTGTTTTAAACATGATTACTTTCGGTGCACTATTTCAACTACAACTGGGAAGAGATATCTTGTTGATTACAAGAAAGGCATCATTTTAAGATACTAGGAGGTAAGAGTTGTAAGAAGATTTATTCTAAGCGTGAGAAAATGTGTTACTAGATTAAAATAAAGCATCCTAAACGGTGAAACACTAAGCTTATTCTTAAAAAGTAGAAATATTTGAATAAAAGAGGTACACCCATAGGTATCATGATTCCTAAAGTCAGTCAGTAATTCTGCCCAGAAAGGAAATGAGGTACATTTGGGACTTAGTTTGACTTAGGAGCGAATCATTTTGATACTTAGAGGAATACTTGTGACATTCGGACTTGTTGACTTCGGTGTTACTATTAATATCATAAACTATCCTGAAGAGAGAAATGCAACTCATCCGGGACGTAATCAACTTTGGATTTGGTGCGGTATCAAGTTCATGAAAGGTTAAATTTGTGTTACTTTGGATATCTGGGTTTTATACATCAAGCTGCTTGAAGCGGCTTGCAAGAAAGTTCTGAATCTACTCAAAGAAAGGATTGCTGGGGTTTAGGGGAAAGCTAAACAACATTCAACACCGACATCACCAAGCCTCACAAGCTCAAGGATACATATGTATACTGAATCTTGTTTTCATACTCAAAGTATTAGAATCAAAGACTTTTGTAACTTGTAAAGAAATTTGAAGCAATAACTGAAGAGTGCTTGGGGGACAGAGAAAGATCAATTGACATCTTCTTGAAAGAAAAAAGGTTAATGAGGAGCTTGGAAAGTTGCGATGGTGGGAGATGTACGAAGGAGACATACGGCGGCGATAAAAGAACCATATGAATCTATCATATTGAGTTCTCATCGTTCGTGTAAAACCTCGTATAAATAATCTTGAGTGAATAATATGTAGAGTAGACTTATGGGTGATAATAAGGAGTGCCTTGAGTACGAAAAATTTTCAAGAATTTCTTAGTAAATTCAAATTTTTTCAACTCATATTATACTCAACACAGTCTTACATATCCCTCATAATTAAGGGGGAGCATTAAAAAGTACCTATAAATTATTCTGTAAGATTTAGTCCTCGCCAGACTGTGTAATCAATTGATATCCAAAATATCAAGGGATTAACATTTTGGATAAGGGGAGAAAATGTGATTAAACTGAATCTAACTTGTATCGAAATGTGATCATATAAAATAGATTCAATGCACTCCACACTTAGCATGTACTACGATTACGATGCACATGTTAAGGGGGAGCTTTTAGTGATGATGAAAAACTCTCAAAGTGTAAATCTTTTGATATTTATATCAAACACTTTGATTGAAATTTTCAATGTTTTTGGAAGGATTGTGATGAAATACCCAAAAGACCGGCCATGTTCTTAAATTTATGGAGATATAAGGTGGTTAGGCATAGGTATTCAAATCCCATGATCCAGCCAGAACCGGAGGGATCTACCCAGGGATATCCACTAGTTAGTGTAGAAGTCCTTAGGTATGATAAAAGGAGAAAAAGTGAGAAAAGGGAATAATGCCGACTGAGATGGAGCTAACACTGGAACAAACCCAACAAGGTGTTAGTTATGAAGTCTCGGTAAGCATTGAAGGGGTTGAAGAATGAAAAAGAAATGTAAGGATAAAGGGTGTAAAGAAAGAAGCTCTCCATACACTTAGGCAGAAACCGGGTCAATACATAAACTATGGGAAACACTAATGTGTTGTCTGACATTGAAGACTGTCATGGATCCAGTGACGCTATGCACAACCCTCCCTAGCCACTCAAGGTCTCTCAAAAGACTCTTGTTTCATTTCTCACGGAGATTACATGCATTTCTATCGACTTTCTCACTCCGAGTTAGTTGATATTGAAAAGGTGGCAGTCTGCTCCAGCCTCCGATCACTAAATCCAAGTCACTATAGAGAGTCAAGAGCAAAGAGAATCATCCATAAATCCTCATTAGGAATAATCGTTGTCAAAATTATGCTTGCTATCTCACACAATGTGAAATATCGCGGAGAAAATATAAAGAGTCCTACGCATTATCCTAGAGGAATATTTTATTGGCCCCCCCCCCCCCCCCAGAAAAAAAAAAAAAATAACACCCAACCCCCTAAAGTTGGTGGGAAATAAACTATTTTTTATTTTTTAATAAATAAAAGTTTATGAAAAAATATTATTTTGTTTATCACAATGAAAGATGTGAAATCCTGCTTGAGCAACATCAAACAAGCCATGTAATTGACTTAGTGCGATTCAATAAATACCCGGCAAAACAAAATTCAAAGTATAGCCCGCCCGTATGTGACATACTGGAAAATAAACGATAGGGCGATTCTATAAGAATCAAAACATGTTTCGCAAAGATATGCGATGCGCTTTGACGATTGATGAGAACTTTGAAAAGATTAACACTCTCGATGTGTCACAAAACCACTTATCAAAGAACTAAACGTTTTGATTGATTTTCAAATCGATTTTTGTCTAATCAATCGGTGAATAGTAACTCCACATGTGTCACTCAAATCGTGCTGTCCTGCTTTGATACGTACCAATCATGAGAACATAGCTGAGTTATTGTATGAATCTAATGCAAATGTGTTTGAAATATCAAGTACTTTAGCTGAAATTTTGTCAATGAGATTCTTCCTTAAATATGAAATCTACCTGATCACGGGTCGATCCACACCGGATATCAAGTCGATATTTACTGCCAAACCAACAACACGTCAAAGACAAAGCCATAAGTTCGTGAGCCCCGCCTATTAATTGCTAAACTATCTTAATGCAGGTATACTTAAAGATGGTGGTGTGAAGGTACTTGATTCAGCTGACTCACAAGAATCATAACCACATGCTCACTAGTGCACCCGACAACCAAACATAAAGTACAATCATGAATAGCCTCAAGCTACATGTTCAAGACTTCCGCACACAGATGTCCACGTAGACACTTTCTAAATGTGACGAAGTATAATTAAAGTCAAAGAAGTTTCCTCACTCTGATACTCGAACGACTTTCTCAAAGTATGACGAAGTGTTATAGTTCAAGAAATTTCAAGAAATAAATGCAACATTAAAGTTCCAAGTCAACAAATCAAGAGAATGGTATAAGCTGTCGGCCCAGAAGTCCCCATCAAGAAAACACAAGATGACAAAGTCACAATATGGGCGAAATTCGAGATTATGCTTGGCTGATTGATCTCACAGAGCTCAAGATCACCATCTCCACTTACAAGTAAAGATAAAAGAACAAGCACGGAGCCTAAATTCAAGATTACAACTAGACAACAAATTCACAAGAGAAAGTCAAGTTTACGAGCTGAAGACTAAGAGAAATAGCATATTATGCTAGGTTTAAATATTGTAATAATGGATGACCCCCCCTTAGGTGAGATTGTTTGGAAACAAGAAAAGATCGCTCACTTCCAATTGTAAAACTTCTTAGCCCGTAGTTTGTTATATGATTAGTCTAGTAAGCTAGTCTGGCCCAAGGCCCATGGAAAGCCCGTTAAGGCCCATGGTCGGCCATGTATGTAGAATATATACCCTCTCCATGCCTTGGAGAGGGTGGTTGGTTGTTTTCATTTCTCATTTAACAAATTTTCATTAGTATCACCAACAGTACAAAGTATACCTGAGTAGTATTAACTCTAAGAATCATCTTGAAGTCTTTAAATCCCAACAATTGTGAAAATTTAGGACAAGTAAACATTCTAATTCCATCCCCCCAATTGAATTATACAACATCCTCGTTGTATATGTAAAACATTAAATACGGGAATTTAAAAAAATTAGAATGAGAAACTTCCCTGATTTTTGCTCGGTAGATTCTCTAAGTTGCGTTTATTAGCAAGAATTTGTATTGAACAGCTGCCTTGAAGTTTCAAGAATCCAACACTTCAATATCTCCAGATTTTTAAACTCTCCACTAATATTCGTCGATATTTATTTCACGAGGTCGTATGTAAATTCTTAGAAAATAAATGCAATTCTATCTTCGTGTATTCATTAGTTAGACTCGAAATAAATACCTAAAACTATACAGGAAGTTGATACGCCGTATCCATTCCCCATGATACGCCGTATTGATGTCTGTATACGCTGTATTCATTTAATGAATACGTTGTATAGACTGTGCTAAAAATAAAGACTGGATAACACCCATATAGTCGATAAGCCGTATCCATAGGGTTTGGATACGCCGTATAGACAGTCTGGGAAGACAGACTCGATAAAAATTGAAAATACATTCCGGGTTGTCTCCCGGTAAGCACTTTTGTTTATAGAAAAGTCTTTAAGTTAGACTTGCCCCAATTTAATCCCATCCTTATAAAACAATTTAGGGTCGAACGGGATGCCAAACGGCACATACAAATTCTTGATTAGGAAAATGAATGACATCCCTTTGTTAAAATAATTACAAGCCATGATATTAACATTTAATTCCTTGACAAAAGTTTTAGTTTTGAAAAATTTATTAGATGTATCATGGCTTGTTTCCAAAAGCTTATTTGACTCATGTGCATAGGCACCAACATCGGTATTTATTACATCAGGTAACGGTTTGACAAATAAATCCCCCAAAGAGTGTTCAACATTGATTTTATCATCATTATTGTCCTCATCTGATTTTAATTTATCAGGATAAATTACGTTAAAAGGATATAAATCATTAAAGCATAAAACGTTTTGTTCCTCTTTATCACATTCGGACAATGATGTTTCATCTTTCAAATTTAATTCATCAATATGTTGAGGGTTTAAAATTGGTTCAGTTGATAAATCTGATTTAGATGTTTGAGCATCATTGTAAACAATGGCTGGAAATTCATTCTCAAAATCTTTAAAGTAGTCTAAATGATCTAATTTAGACGTTTGAGCATCATTGTAAACAATGGCTGAAAATTCATTCTCAAGATCATTAAAGAAGTCTATGTCATCAAAACAACTAACTGTAGGCTCGGGTGATGGAAGTGAAGGCATATTGACTTAATGATTATCATTTTCCAAATCCGTTTTTAAATTGTTGACAGAAATTATTTTGTAGGAAAATGAATTTTGTCGAAAATTATCGTGCAATCTTCATCGTCGGATTCTTCAAACGATATTCTAAAGTCAATTTCATCGTTAAGAGAACTTACCATAGGCTCACACGAGAGTGTTTCTTCAAATGTTAACGTGTCATTAAAGGATATAGCTGGGAATTCAGTTTCAACAGATCTGAGGCCGTGGACGTCTTCATTATCCCAGATCTTACCATACGTAGTAGTTTCCCAATTATATACCTTACTATGCCTATGAGCTTTTTCTTCCTCAAGCCTGATATACTCCTCCATAGTAATGTTGGGGTTGTCTATTTTAACCTGTAATAAATTCGCTAGGAAAGAAAACTGTCAAATAGCTTAATACGTCGTATTTAGTAAACTGAATACGCCGTATTGATGATAGAGTCGAATACGCTGTATTGGTTTGAAAAAATTTATACGCCGTATCTAATAAATCGAATACACCGTATTGGTTTGATAAAAAAATTACAGCGTACTTTGAATAATGCAGAAAACACACAAACACACAATATGCAAAATATACAATGCAGAAAATTAAACACACAAAACAAACACACAAATATGCAAATTAATCTAAACTAAACTAAACTAAAACACTAATAAACAAGAATTAAACAACTTCACTCCTCGGCAACGGCGCCAAAAACTTGATGTGTCGTTGTGTAGGTGTTATTTTATGTATCAAGTTTTACTATTTATTTTATGCCGACTATACCTAAAAACAACACTTTAACGGGCAGTGTACCCGGTCAATTGTAGTTTCGTTGGTAAGTAGGGTGTCGATCACTGTTCCGATGTATAACCCGGACAAATTGTAGTTACGTTGGTAAGATAGGGGTTCGATCACTAAGAGCGATGAGCATTAATTCCTAATTCTATCATGATTTATAGTTATTCTAAGTTAAACCAAAAACTAATGCCGAAAACGGGGGTTTTAAGCTAAGAGACTGGCATGGTTTTGTCTGTATCTAACCTAGAGGTTTTGATGGACAAGTAAACAGCAATGAAACACACACTAATAAATACAAGCATACGATAAGGAACGGTCAAAGACTAATGTACGGGAATAACGTATCAACCATGAATCGATCCTATAAACACCCATAAGAATTTGTTTAGTAGTGGGCAATGATTGTCTAGTATCGAAGGGCATAACATTCCTAGACTTAGGCGTCACATCTTCCTAAGACCTTAGACAACGCTAGATCCCTGTCACAAATTTAGATGCAGTCCTGCATAAAGCATTCCCTTATGGTTTGAATATAATCTATCTAAGGATCTAGATTAATGGAGCTCTTCCCTAAACCCTATACAGAACCCCCAAGCACATACGGAGACTGTTTATAAATCGTCACACTTACTGTATCTTAGGAGATTAATAATGGTGCTCTTACTAAACCCTAGTTCATTGAGACTTTACTCACTTACTGCTTAACGGCTCTTTATATACTAGTAGTCCTCTGTCCGAGTCCTTACCAATGGAATAAGAACGTACTCATTGATACCAAGATCACCTTATAGCTCAACTAAGCTCACTAAACTAAAGGTAAGGATAGGTCAATATTTGTGATCCAATGATTCTAGATATATAAATTACAATATGGAGAGCTATCCCAGACTCTTAGCCTACGCCCAAACAACACCGAAGTTGCAGCGCATAAAATATGTAGGACTAGACCCAGTTGAATGATAGGTCGCATACTTAAGCACGTAAACGAATATAAATTGATAACATAAACAACAATCACGATAAATTAAGCAATCAAGATAAACAAACCAAACATTAGATCTTCATAAACATGGCTGATACCTAAAGGTATCAGCCGATAGTCATTGTAAAAATACACACGGTTTGCTATATGAACGATTAAAATAAAGAAACCTTAATCGAACGCGTATTCGGTTACGCAAAGATTACAAGAGTTTTTCTATGATCTTGAGGCTCTTTTCTGACCTTCTAGGCTCCTTTATTCGTCTCTTGGTCGACTTGGTGGTTTAGGGATTCACTTGCATACCTAAAATTGAGTTTAGGATAGTCTATTTATAGAGTCTGGAAACTCGTCGATACGCCGTATCGAGCAATGTGGGATACGGCGTATTGGGGATTTCTTGGAGTAAGGACCACGTTTGATATCTTTCAGAATATTTTATTACTATATTGTGAATACGACGTATTGATGTCTCCTGGATACGGCGTATTGGGTCTCTAATCCTTCGTGGTTATTTGTGAAGTGTAGGCACGGATACACCGTATCTTCTTGATGGATACGGCGTATTAAGGTAAAACCAGTTGATTCTTCTTCGTTGACCAAAGTATTATATACGGCGTATCATTGATGTGGATACGGCGTATTCTTCAAAGTCAGGCAATGGTCTTTTGATTCGTCAAAGTCTTGGATACGTCGTATAGGTCTAGAATAATACGGTGTATTTTCTGTCAGATCAGTAGACTTTCTCAAACTCTTCGTTTATGCTCCAAAATGTGTGCCTTTTAGCATAACTTCACCAAGTACTCCATAATTACTGCAATTCTCAAATATGAACGATTAAGTAATAATTCTTTGCAATAATTATACAAAATAGGTTAATTACATGGGATAAATGATGCTATAAAATAGACGTTATTTGATGTCATCAAATATCCTCCCACTTGAATCCTACTTGTCCTCAAGTAGCCTTTAGAAGTTTACAAAAATGTATCCCTAAGAATATTTCCTGTTAAGCATTTATTTGATCTATTACAAGTACACAACCAAACACCTCACGAAATAGGAAGATGAAAACACTCAAATCACTCAACTAATCTATGTGGTAACATGTAACTAATTCGCTCAATTGCTCGGTCGTGATGAGTATTCTATCATAAGCTTGGCAAGGATACACATCTCCACCGCTAAAGCTAAGGAGTAACAAGTTTATAAAGGTAAATATGGGTTTGTATGATAAGGCTTAGGGTTGATTACTCTAACTAATTTTTACCGATACCAATATTCTAGGAGGGCGACAAAGACCACACATACACACCCGTAACGACGGGATAGACACATGTGACTGCTCACTCCCACCTCGAATAAGCTAAAGAGTAGGAATAGTAGAGTAATATAGGGTATGGATCTTCTAACTTTCACCAATAGTAATAAACCAACAAGGCAGCTGAGACATGCATACATGGCCGTAACGACGGAATAGACATGCACGCTCGATCACATCCTCATTCGCGTAAAACCCATGGTTAATGATTAGGAAAGGGAATTAAATTGTTGTTAAATAAAAATTACGAAACAAATAGATTAAGTCTAAAATACAAGTTGCTAGACACTTTTCTCGACGGTTACCATGATAAGACACAACTATTTACAACGTCTTAATCATAGATCAAAAACAACAACCTAAGTTGGCGTTCCCGTAACGGCCAACTTCCCAAACATCCCAAACTTTACATACTTTACAAGGCAAGTGGCGATATCTTCCACTTTATACAATACTCTACATCGTCGATATGTATCAACGAATAATCGATCCTTCGTGTAATCCCTTCGGTAGTTGCGAAACGATTATCTTCAAACTTTTCCTTCTCTTTTTTTGTTGCGATTTTTCTAATTTTTCAATTTTTTTTCTCTTCTCTTCTGTTTTTTGCTAACACTATATTACGAAACTCGGTGTAGTTTCACCATCTTCATGATCATAATAATTTCGGATAATTCCTTCGGTAATTCTTCGTTCTTCGGACGTACCATTAATTGCGATGGTAGTAAAAATACATGAGTTTTGACTATAATATACATTCATATTTGCGATGTGCAAATTTCTTCCCAACCGTACTCCAAAATATGGGGACTCAAAGACTCAGGGAAATACAAACTTTACACGTTTAAGCAACTAGCAATGTAAATATACTTATCTATCAGGGTAGGGCTAGGTTGTAAAGTGGTGTAACGAAACAAAATAATTGGTGTAGTTCCTAAGGATTGGCTCTATGGGTTGTTTAGGGGTATCTTGCTCTTAAAAAATGAGACTAAATACAAAGGGTTTATTTGGGGGTTAAACTAACAAGTGTAGTTAGTTAATGAAGCAACTTGTAAAGACGATTTGGGAATGTAATCCTAAATTTACTAATTTAAACAAGTTAACTCCTTCTAAATCCTTTGTACTTCATTAGCTCCGGTATCAAATAAGAATATACCCAAGCCCAAGTTTAAAAGTCTACAACATCTACAGGCTACAATCTATTTTTGTGAATTGTGGGTGTATACATATTTGGAAGATAGGTTTTAATTTCTCACAATATCTAACAAGGGGTATTGTGTGCTAGGTTATGTATCAAGTAATTTCACAAATGCATGCTTGAATTTTTTTTTTTATTTGAGCTAATTTAAGCATTTTTAGTGTGAAAATTAGGACAAGTATAATCATAATTCATCCCCCACTGTTTATACAACATCCCTAGTTGTTTAGATAAAATCAATTAAAATACTGAATTAAACTGAATTAGAATGAGAAACTCCCCTGATATTTGCTTGGTAGATTCTCCATGTTGATTTTATTGAGCAAGATTGTGTGTTGTAGATGCGTCTAAATTCCATCATGACTACAATTACACATAAGATTCCAGATGATTGATACATCACAAAACCTTCGTCGTTTTTCATTTTGGAAGGTTTGTGTAGAATAAGAAAAACAAGTGCAAATCTTCTCAGAGTATTCGCTGCTTTAAACTCGAAATGAATTCCATAAAATATAAAGGAAGTCGATACTGTCGTTTCCATTCCCCAAGATACGCCGTATTGTGACCTGTAGAAGTGTATACACTTGTATTCGTCTTAGAATGCGCCGTATTTGACTGTGCTGTAAATAAAAGACTGGATAACATCCGAGGACAATAAGCGTATCCATGGGGTTTGGGATATTCGTTTCTAGACAGTCTGGATGACAGAGTCGATATGAAAACTGAAAATAAATTCTGGGATGTCTCCCGCTAGCTCTTTATTTACAGATAAAGTCTTTAAGTTTATACTTGAACCCTATTTAATCTCATCATTATAAAACAATTTGGGGACGAACGGGGATGCCAAATGGCACATACAAATTATTGATTAGGAAAATAATGACATCCCTTGTTAAGATGATTCCTAGTAATGATATTAAAATTTATCCCTTAATAAAAAAGTTTCAGTTTTGAAAATTTATTAGATGTATCATGACATGTTTCAAAAGGCTTATTTGACCCATGTGATAAAGCACCAACATCGGTATTTATTAAATCAGGTAATGGTTTGACAGACATATCCCTCGAAGGTTGTTTAATATCGATTTTATCATCATCATTGTCCTTATCCGATTTTGAATCAACGGGATAAATTACGTTAAAAGGAAATAAATCATTAAACGTTTATAATAACATTTTGTTCATCTTTCTTACATTCGGAAAATGAATGTTTCGTCTTTTTCAAATTAAATTCATCGATTGTTGATGACTTACAGTAGGTTCAGTTTAGAAATTAATTTAGAACGTTAGAGATTCATTGTAAAACAATGTGGAAATCTTTTCAAATCTTTAACAGGTAGTCTCTAAATCATATATTTAACGGGACATCCGTAGGCTCGGGTGATGGAAACGAAGGCATATTGACTTTATCATTATCATTTTCCGAATCCGATTTCAAATCATTAACAGAAATAATTTTATAGGAAAATGAATTTTTTTCATAAATCACCGTGTAATCTTCATCGTCAGATTCGTCAAACGATATTCTAAAGTCAATTTTATTGTCGTTAAGAGGACTTACCGTGGGTTCACAGGAGGGTGTTTCTTCAAATATCATACTATCATTAAAGACTATAGCTTGGAATTCGGTTTCAATGGATCTGAGGTCGTGAACGTCTTCATCATACCAGATCTTACCATACGTAGCAGTTTCCCAGTTATACACTTTCCCACGTTTTTGAGCTTTTTCTTCCTCAAGCCTGATATACTCTTCCATAGCTTAATACGCCGTATTTAGTGAACTGAATACGCCGTATTGATGATAGAGTCGAATACGCTATATTGGTTTGAAAAAATTTATACGTCGTATCCAAGAAAATGAATACGCTGTATTGAGTATTCGACTCAGAAGGTTACAGCGAACTGTAATAATGCACACAAACACACAATATGCAAAATATACAATGCAGAAATCAAACACACAAAACAAACACACAAATATGCAAATTAATCTAAATTTAAATTAAAGTAAAACTAAAAACACTAATAAAATAAGTAATTTAAACAACTTCACTCCCCATGGTTAGCGGTTCGCCAAAACTTGTTGTGTCGTTGTGTAGGTGTTATTTATGTATCAAGTTTTACTATTTATTTTATGCCGACTATACCTAAAAACAACACTTTAACGGGCAGTGTACCCGGTCAGATAGAGTTTCGTGGTAAGTAGGGTGTCGATCACTAAGAGCGAGAGCGTTAATATCTAATCTATCAGTATTTTAGTTATCTAAGTTAATCTAATTTATGCAAGACCTAAGTTAGACCTAATTCTAATGGATAGGGGGTTTCAGTCTGAGAGACTGGCAGGGGTTCTGCCTGTATCTAACCTAGGTTTTTGATGACAAGGAAAGCAATTAAACACACACAAGAGAATAACAATGATAGAGAAGCCGCCCGGTAAAGAAATATGTATGTTGATAAATGTATCAACAGAATAATTCGATAAAAAGCAGGTTTGTTTTATTTAGTGCAGATGAATTGACTTATCACGGAAGGGACGTATCATTCCTTGACTTAGGCGGTACTTTCTTCCTAGAACTAGACCACACCATTCTGTCACAATTAGATGCATCCGCAATAAAGCAAGCATTTGTTTATTATAATCTACTTAGGAAAATTTAATAATGGTGCTCTTACTAAAACCCTTAGCTCAATGGAGACTTTTACCTTTACTGTTAAACGGCTCTTTATATATATAGTAGTTCCACTATCTGATGTCCTTACCAATGAATTAAGAACGTACTCGTTGATACCAGGTCTCCTTTTTTGTCAACTAAGCTCACTAAACTGAATGGTAAGGATCGGGTCAAGATTTGTGATCCTATGATTCTAGATATTTAAATTGTAATATGGAGAGATATCCCGGACTCTTTAGCCTCGGCCCAAAACAACACCCAAAGTGTGGCAGCGGGCATTAAAATATGTGGACTTGAACCAGTGAATGATAGGTCGCATACTTAAGAACGTAAACAAGTATAAGATGATAAACATAATTAAACAATTACGATAAATTAAGACAATCGAGATAAACAAACCAAACATTAGATCTTCATAAACATGGCTGACACCTAAAGGTATTAGAGATAGTCATTGTTAATAATATTACCGGTTTGATATATGAACGATTAAATAAAGGAACCTTAAATCGAATGGTATTCGGTTTGCTGAAGATTACAAGAGTTTTCTATGTTTTTTTTTTTTTTTTTTAATTTAAGGTCTCTTTTTGACCTTCTAGGTCCTTTATTTCGTCTCTTTGGTCGATATTGGTGGTTTAGGGATATTCACTTGCATACCTTAAAAACTGAGTTTGGTTGTCTATTTTATAGAGTCTGGAAACTTGTCGATACGCCGTATCGAGCAATTTGGGATACAGTGTATTGGGGATTTCTTGGATTAAGGACCACGTTTGATATCTTCCGGAATATTTTATTACTATATTGTGAATACGTTGTATTGATGTCTCCTGGATACGGTGTATTGGGTCTCCAATCCTTCGTGGTAATTTGTGAAGTATAGGCACGGATACGCCGCATCTTCTTGATGGATACGGCGTATTGAGGTAAAACCAGTTGATTCTTCTTCGTTGACCAAGTTTATATACGGCGTATCATTGATGTGGATACGACGTTATTCTTCAATGGTCAGGCATTGGTCTTTTGATTCGTCAAAGTCTTGGATACGTCGTATAGGTCTAGACATTAATCACGGCCGTTATTTTCTGTCAAATCAGTAGACTTTCTGAACTCTTCGTTTAGCTCCAAAATGCGTGGTACTTTTAGCATAACTTCACTTGAGTACTCCATAATTCTGCACAATCTCATATACAAAACGAGTACGTACAATTCTTTGCTATAATTTATACATAATATGGGGAATTAATGGATAAACATAGATTGTTATTTGTTGTCATCACATTCTTAAGCTACATAAGGCGTGTATAAATTTAAACATAATGCAACACACAATTACAAGTAATCTATTCAGAATAAACATAAACCAAACATTAAATTATCACAAACATGGCTAATACCTAAAGGTAATAGCCAATAACCATTTTAACGAATACAAATGTCATAGATGAACGATTAGGCTAAAGAAAACTACAAAGCACGATACCAACAACCGAACGCGTATTTAGAGTATAAAAATTTACAAAGGTTTTCCTATAGATTGAAGGGCGTTGTGAGACCTTCTTTGCTTCTCTTCACTTCTAAAAATCAAACCTGGTGGTTATTACCTTTTTCTCAGCCTTTGGTAGGGTTTTGCACACTTAAATTCATCATTTGGGTTCGGTATTTATAGATTCTAGAATTTGATCGATATGTCGTATTGAAGAGGCTCAATACAATGTATTGGGGTTTTTTTGAGTGGGGACCATGATTATAATATTCTAGAATATTCCTGAGTTAGCCATGAATACGGCATATGTGTTCTTCTGGATACGGCGTATTGCTCTTCAACTCTTCGTGACTTCTTGTGAAGTTCAGGTGCAGATACGCCGTATCTTCTTAATGGATACGACGTATGAGTTGTCAGAACAGCAGATTCTTGATTTTTTCATTTAAGCTCCAAAATGTGCGCCTTTTAGTCAAACCTCACAAATTGCCCGACATTTACTACAAATAACAAATATAAGCAATTAAGTGCCAATTCATGCATAAATAATGTAAAACAAGCAATTTAGGTGGGATAAATGATGCTATAAAGTAGACGTTATTTGATGTCATCAGAGACGTTCCGATAATGAGAACAAGCAAGTACAATGAATCTAATGCATCTGCGTTAGAGGATCTAATACTTTAAGCTGGAATTCCTGTCAAGGAGGTTCTTCTAAATTAAACCTACCTGATCATAGGTAAGTCCTCACGAAACCAGAGGTTAACACTACCAAACTTCGACGAATGACAAAGCCATATTCGTCCATGTCTGTTGTTTATTACTAACCTAAACATGAAGGTTTAGACGACGGTGTAGCAAACTCATTCCAGCTGAGTCAGATTCATTACCACATGCTCATGCTCGATCGACAAATATAAAGACATGATGAAAGCTCAAGTACATGTTACTAAAGTCTTCCACAAACTCTTATATTCAAGATCTTCCTTAAAGATATCAAGATTATCAAGACAAAGATTGTTAAGGGAGATTGTTATCAAGCTTTCAAGATGATGATCATGTTGGTCAAGACATAAGATCACAAGATGACAAAGACGATAAAGACAAACAAGGATAAAGATTTAAAGATCTCGGGATTAAAGAGAAAGTCAAAAGACAATGACAGAGGCTCAAGATTAAAGATCGCAAAGCATGAAGGAACAAGCCTACAACATAGATAAAGTCCAAAAACAAGACTCAAGAGCTCAACGAAAACACAATTTCAGAGACATCACTTCGAGGGAGATTGTTAGCCTCAAAATATTAAGTCGACCATGGAATCTTGGTCTTTTGTTAATATATGTTGTAATAGGCTAGTTACGGGTATCGGGCTCGATTATTTAATCTAATATTCCACGTGTTGTGGGCTTAAGCCCAAAGTAACCCGAGCCCAACCCAATAGGCTAAACCATATAGTCTATGAAGCCTTCCAAGGCCAGCCCTCTCTTATGGTATAAATACCCCTCTCCATGGATGCAGATGGTGTTGGTTCATTTGCATTTTCTCACTTGTAAAAGTTCCATCCAAACACTTCTTTTCTCTAATATAATATTCTCTCCTTTCTTCTCCTATTTGCTTATTTCATGTGTAACAATGGAAGTGAAATGATAATATTGGTTCCTACATTTATATGTTACATTAAACTTATTCTTTAACTAAACACGATCTGAAGGTCAGGGAGGATAAAGTGAAAGTATGCCATATTAGATTAGAGAGAGAAAGATATAAGGAGAGTGTGTGTTTTCTAGAGAGAATGAGGAGGAAAACACACACCCTATTTGTTACAAAATAAATCATCACCATCCTATGGAAGTATATGAGTGGTATTTATAGGCCATGGCTACTCACTATCTTTACTACATTATGTCATAACTAGTCCTTACATGCCTTGCCTTTAGTAAACTATTGTAATTCTGTATAAGTCAACATATTTTAAGGCTAACAATCTTCCCCCAATATGTGGACATATGGAATTACTTACAATGTTCTTAACAAGTACAAAATACAACAAAAGTAAAGTCTTCTAAACTGCTTCCAATGCTGAAGATGTCTTCTGAGCGCTCTTTGGTATTGAATATTGTACTACCAATTAGATCTTTTGTTGTCTTTTCTTGTCTAGGAGCCATTGTATTATGAGTGTTGGAATTAACTTCCCCTATCGATTGCAGCATGTCTTGAAGGATTTCTTAATAGACTCCTTTTTGACGAAGTTTCTGAATCAGCTTCCCCCCAAACCAACATCCGTATCTTAAGTAGATTCTGAAACTGTGATGTAGCTTCATAGAAGAAGAAAAAGAAGTAGAAGAGTAGATGAGAATCAAAAAATTAGAAGATGAAGCCAACCACACCAAATAGAACTGCATCTATACTATTTCATGTCATTACGTCTTAATGAATATCTGTTTGGGGAAACATGCAAGAAATCAGCAACAATTCTTCTCTCGTCTTGCCATATACTTACCCCTTATCTATACTAAGTGAAGTAGAATTTACACTACTTCCCCTTGGAAGTGACATAGTTAACCGTTGTACGAATCTTCCAAACCTTGTTTTTATGCATGTGCCTTTTTTATTGACCCGAACGAAAAACCACAACATGTACTGATTTTCCCTCAATCAATGGTTGCGAACTCTCGGAAGCATTCATTGTATTGTACATTTCATTTAACTAAGAAGTTTTGTCATAAGCACAAATCTTAAAATAAGTTTGAACGTTCGTTGAAGAATTTTTGAAAAATCTTGCTTACAGACTGTGATAGCTAACATTGTCGTTTGATTGCATAATAATATCCCGTGAGGATTGCTGATTACATCTCAACCTTTAAACTTCTGGCTTTACTTATCACAACCACGTATTCTGTCGGTATTACTGTGCCCACATGCGTGAAGTAATCCCAATATGCAACTTGAAAACTGAAGTAAAAATCACCCTAAATTTTTGTTACTTAATCTTGCATTGTTGTTGATTAAATAACGATGCAAGATTAAATTCTATATATAATGTACCCTTACCCAACATCATAAGTATAAGAAGTACCGCCACCTGTTTGAAACTTTCCCACATCTGCACTGCGTGTGGTCAATGAGCAACTATAATGTAACTCCTTAAGTGATAGCTATAAACCTGTTGATTACTATAATGTAAACTCCTTGACATCAGTATAACTAGTAATCCAAGTCCAATATAACTGTTGTATAAGGTCAAGCCACAAGTCATCAATAGATAGAGGGGTTTAAAGCCAAAAGGTGTAGAAAGTAGAGGAAAGTCTCAATGATGAATATCAAGTAGTCGCCTTCGTGAAACCCACTTCAATCTCAAATAAGGGATACCAAATCAACTTCGTGATCACTTGTCATTTAGAATCTGAATCCATAGCCGTTTTGTTGTTTTAGTAATCTTGTATATATGATCGTTTTAGTATTAAGCGTTGTGTTTGCTTTGGTGTTTTGATTGAATGTGTTTTTACTAGGACAAGTGTTGCCTTTTTCTCTTTGGTTCATGTTTTGAATTGACAATTAATCGAATAAACATTGTCTGTCAAACTTGTCATGAAAGTATAATCGTAGAATAAGGATTAATTATGAAAAAGAATATGACTATTAAGGGTAAATGATCAAACCGCTAGAAGAGATGATTAAATCGCTAGATGAAATTGATCAAATCGCTAGAACATGCAGCTCAAATAGCCATTAGACATTAAAGCTTAAATAGCGGGTATCCTGTTGATCTAACCGCTGGACTAAACTGTAATCTAAATCATTGCTTAGGTGTATCAAAACCGCTAGCCAGGCATGAGCTCATATCGTGCTTATGAACTAAACGCTGGTTAAGAAACTGACTAGACCGTGAGACAAAATCGCTGGTTGCAAACCGTAAGTACATACAAGGTGATCAAATCACTACTCTCGGTGGCTCAAAACCGCTGAGAACCAAGGCTCAAATCGCTAAGACAATTTATCAAATCGCTAGGAAAGTGACTCAAACCGTTGCTATTCCTTTCAAACCGCTAGCAATACAAAACCGCTTTTATCAAGAAGCCAAACGCAAAAATTCTAAAACCAAAGCACAATCTCTTCAGTCTAACTATGACTTTCTGAAGATAAGCCCGAAAGAGAATCAAAATAGATGTGTTTAGCCCAAATAAGCCACAAGGAACATATGTCAATAAGCTATATGGTTTTTTACATCAAAAGTACCTAACTTTTTTGAAAATAAGCGGTTTCCCAAACACCCCTTTAAAAACTCGAAATAGGCCAAATTATCTAAATAAGCTCAAAAAGGCTGTTTGGATGCTTAATAAGCCACTATATATAACCACAAATAAGCTAGAAGCATTAGAGAAGAAAAAGTTTCAAGCTTTGGGACAGAATAAGCATAAACCAAACACTCTCGTATGCTTGAGGCTCAAAAATAAGCCACGAAATAAGCAAATAAGCCACGAACATCATACAAATAAGCAAACCACAAACACAAAATGCTCCATTGTTATCATTTAATATTCACTAACTAATATCTTGTTTCCGGAGCGTCGGGCGAGGATAGAATGAAAGATAGTCCATAATTAGATTAGAGAGAGGTAAAGATATAGGGAGAGTGTGTGTTTTCTAAAGAAAAGGAGGAGGAAACATACACTCTTTTTGTTACAAATGAAATCCTCATCCTCTTATGGAAGTATAGGAGGGATATTTATAGGCCAAGACATTCCTAACTTATACATTATGTCATAACTAGTCCCTGCGTGCCTTGCCTTTAGTAAACTAATGTAATTCCGTATTAGTCGACATATTTTAAGGCATTCCTAACTTATACATTGTTGCAAAGGGGTACTCATTATATTTACATCTTTTCTCAAGAAACTATTACCAATTATTTTGAGTGATGCGAGCCAATATATTTCCACACTTTACATGACATTTCAATAGTTATTTGGATTGTTGTTTGCGTCATGTAATATCAATGCTTGAATGAATCATATTTATTCTAATCGTTTTAGGGGAGACAGGCATCCTGATGTACAACAACAACCTATTTTAGTGCACTCATTGTTTTAGCTTCATAACTTTTTGTATTCGGTTTTTTAAAACACATGGCTAGGTTGATTGTGTAGGGTCACTGGTAGATGCGAGTTTGGGTCAAAAACAATTTTTGAGTTGGGTTTAAATATGGTTTCTGATTGGTTTGTGGGTAATGATTAGGTGTCATTTTATACATTTTTATGGGTCATTTAACCCCTGATAAATCATGCAAATTATGCCAAAATACTGCTTAATCATTTCTTTTTTTTATTTTCGGTGTTTTTAGCACTTGATGGACATTTGGAGAAATTCACGTGTGTCACACCCCAGACGGTGGCCTGGACGGAATACGAGCTCTTTAATTTGTCTGAGGGCGTGACGTCATCATATTTTCGAACACAAGGCCGACGAGAGAACGACCCTAATGGAAGTTTTAAAATCATAACTCGTTGCACTTGTTTAAAAATAGATAAGGGTTTCTACAAGATTTCAAAAGAAATTAAACAATTGCTCGGAAGCTAAGAAATAATGTCGCGGTAGCAATAAATTGGTTTTCAAAAAGACAACGAGTATGATATGAGAAATAAAATCATGTGGACTTTAATCTTGATGACATTTGATCTTTTGAAAATGGCTAGGAGCTAATTATTACGTTTTTAACCGTTACACTTTATTTTTGGAATTAATAAGTATTGAAATAAGTCTTAAAGAGCCTTCGGGTATATGACTTAAATAAAATCTTGAGATACAAAATTAGGAATAAGAGAGGAAAAGTAAGTACACAATTAGCTTTTATGAGTAGTGTTAGCATCATAACTTGTATTTTGCAATGATCTTGTTTTTAAGCTTGGCTTGGAGAGGTGAAAGTCGGGGACGATGAATTTATCCATTTGGACACTAAATTGTGCTTTTTGTTCCGTGATCCTAAAAGTTATCAATGAATAATGAAAGCAATATATTATGTCACACATGAATAAGTTGTAAGTTGTAAATTAGAAAAAATCATAAAAATGGAAAAAAAAAGTTTTTGAAAAATGGGAAAATGGGGTGTTTTAAAGCTTGTGATTTCTTAACTCTGCCCACAAAAGACTTTGCTACTTTTCAAAGGATTAGTTTGGGGAGGTTTTGAGGTATTTGGTTTTAGAGCATATAATATTCCGTGAGGACACGACAATCACTTAGTTTTGGAATTTTGATATATGAGAAATCACATATCTTTTGTATATCAAAAATGACCTTTAAATGATCAAAATATGCAAAAATATGCTTGTATTTGTGTATTTTGTTGTTTGTGAATGTGTAGGTACGGATAATGCAAAAATCACAAAAAAACAGTCAAAACCAGACAAACACGAACATGGGAACAGATAGAGTGCACAAGAGCCGAAAGTTTTCTAGCAAAAGGTCAACAAAGTCAACCTTGGTCAACCATTGGTCAACCCACAAAAAGACAAAACCCTCAAAATACCCAAATGAGCCTTAATGTTAAACCAAATTCACAATAAGTCCTTAAAACCCTAACACCGTTAGTCTTTTTATTATAAAGGCTAACGGTCATTATCTCTTTATAATAAATCCCTTAAAACCCTTTCACCGAGCCCATATAAACTTGTGGCCCATTTCTTTTTTATACCCGAGCCCAAGTCAAACACCCTTTTCACTCGGTCAAACTCAAACGAGTATAGGGTAAAAAAGGCACGAAAATCTGTTTTCACTATTCACCGTCTTCTTCAATTAACCCTGCATCAAAAACAAAGGGTAAAATTCAATTAATGACGTGGAACAAAGATTCGAGTACCAAGCTTACAGCTCAGCATCAAAATGTCACCAAAAGGCTCTCATTGGCTAGAACTAACAAGGAGAATGACACGTTGGAGGCGAATAAACACACCTTTGATGGGATTTTTCACTAAAAACAAGCCAAAAGAAGCACACTCTCCCAACTTATGGGATTGCTAGCTTGGCAATCCGTGTGATGGAAATTGATCTAACGGCCAAAATAAAGGATCCAATGATTGGCAATGAATGAAGGGTGATGATTAAAGCAGAAGGGAGCGTGTATCCAAGACCTAGAACCATCTATCTCTGGCTATAAATACAAGTCCTGCCTCACTCACATGATATCTAGCTTAATTTAGTGTAGCCTTAGTGTAAACATAGCTTATTGTAATTTTTAGCTTTAAT